>JAAAKL020000679.1:13121-38170 GCA_010016065.2 Carybdea cf. marsupialis auct. non (Linnaeus, 1758)
GTTTGGTTTTTTGGTTGCGGTTGTTGTGTTTGTTGTGTTTTGTTTTTTTTTTTGTGTTGTGTGGGGGTGGGGGTGGGGGGTGGGGATGGGGGGGAAGATCTCTCTTCTCTCTCTTTTTGGTTTGCGCTTCTACTCTTGTACTGATTATGACAACGTATCTGTCAACAATGGCTAGACTTACACCCTTTTCAAATTATTTCTATTCTGTTATTTACTTTTAACTCTTACACTATTTATCTCAAATATTTGTTATTCAGTATAAAGAGAATGTAGATTAAAACTCTAAATTACGATACAGACTCTTTGAGTAGACTCAATTTTTCGTTTATTGTAAATAAGAAGATGATCTGCCAGTTATTTTATCTTTTACGTTCAACTTGATAAGTCCATAATGATAATTATGATAATTATGATAATTTCAGTGCATTTCATTTTGCAACATCTATTGCAATTATTAAAAATTATCAGATATGTTGATACTACAAAAAGATACTTGTGATTTAGATGTTTTCTAAGAATTATCTTTTCTACCGTCGTATTTATTTTCCTGTGAAACCCATTGATTCTTCTTTTCAATGTTATTGAAAGAAAGGCGATATGACAGTCTCGGAAGGATCTTTCTATTTCTAAGTTGAACTTGCAAGTAAATTCTTCAGCTTCTATTAATCCTATCCGTTTACTTGAGTGGTTAAATAGGTTGAATACTGGTAGTCTATACTTTTTTCGCGGTCAATACTGTCTTCTGGCCCTGTTATCCCCGTCCTTTATTGTACGTCAGCCAGACACCTATTGCCCCTCTCCAATCGTTGGCAACAGTTTCCTTGCATCCCTTGGATTCCTTAAGACTTTCACATTTTCCAAAATGGGTACAACTGGACGTAAATTTATACTTCCTTTTGCTGTTTGTTATTAAACTGAAACCAAATTAAGTTAAAAAGGAAGTTGGAGTAACGTACGCTACGGTATTACAATGTACGTTAGATGATCGTCGTTCATGTAAAAAGTTAACATCTCCGTACTGTCTTCCACAGGAAGGAACTAAAACATAAGGCATCAGATTATTGCTATCTGCAATGACTCTCTTTTTCTCGTTGGATTTTGTGTTGAGAATGTCCTTAACTTTGGTAAATAAAGGGATCTTCATCTTCTGTGGATGAAGGGAGAAAGACTTACTTTTATTAGTATTACACTGTACTAATGACGTCATTCTGGTTTTAGGAAAACTCGGAGGCCTCCAAGAGCCGACGCAAGAATTTCCAGGAAAGTGGGACGTATATTCAGCAACAATAGAGTTAGACGATGTTCATTAGATTAACTGGCAGTTGTGTAGCAATGACAGCCGAATCAGTATCAGTACAAACTGTATCAAGGTTCAACTGTCTAGGAGGTACAATACGTAACAATAGTGATGCTGAACCGGATGTCAACAGTAGGACAGGAAACGTAGCTGCATTGATGTACTCATTAATCTGATTGGTTTTCAAAAAGGATAAATAACCAGGTAAATATTTGTGTCTATTAATGATACTAACTGCTCTTGTACCGTTGATTCATGGAAAGAGATGATCAATCTAAAGAAGAAATGAGTTGTATTTCATAAAAGGTTGCTACATAAAATACTAAAGACCAGCTATAGAGAGGCCATGTCAAAAGCGAGCAACTTCTAAAACATGACCAGTTTAAATTATACATTGTCACATATTTCCACCATAAGTACAATTTTCCCAACAAAATGAAACTGATTGCGTGATAAGTGGAACATATTCTTTCCTCTTCACCTCCATTGACGCCATTGCATTAAAGGAGGTTACATTAAACGTAAAATGATATGCTTATATATCAGTTCCTATACAAAAAATTCCTTTTGCCTTATACTTATAGTGATTACTTATTCTCAGACTGTCCGAGGATTTGAACGAAGGCATGTTGTATCTTACGCGGTAAGCTTCTATCGCTGTACTCATCTGTAGTTCCTTAGGTTTTCTACTGGCCTACATTCAAATCCGACAACGAGAGGAATGAAAACAAAGATCAATACTCACTACTGACCTATTTCTTGAAACATAGCAGTGCAGTTAAAACACTTCTATAATAGGTGACGTAAATTAAATTTTCCAATTTTACGACCAATGAATAAGGAAAACCATATTCTATGATTAATATTTTTTCCCGTCTGGCACTCATCAGAGCAGAGAATCATTAGAATGGAGCACGGAAATGAAGGAATGAAACTGATACCCAACAGTATTGTCAAAGGAGCCAATTAAACTGTGTTGTTTTGACCTACCAGTGTTGGTAGATTTTGTACTCTGAGGAGAGTCAGACGGTAAAAGATTTTAAGTAAAAAACTACGGTTTGGCAGACGATCCTTCGTACGTGACTGCCGGGAAAGTTCTCCGCTTTCACAGTTAATTAAGAATCATTTCTTCTACGAGTGTAAACAAGATGATTGAGACTTTCTGTGGTATATTTCATTATGAATGTAACGTCGTACACTATTACGGAAGAACCCTGTCTCGTGAATGTGCAATGGCCCTTAGTTCGTTTATTAATAATTATTGCTACCCCCCACCCCTCCTAATTGCTTTCTCGTGGTTATGGGAATGTCTTGTGTTCACCTAACGTGATTAACGCTAATTATCATAATAATATGCATATTCGCTTGAAAAGGTATAAATTTAAATACTATTATTATTTTTCTGAGAATCTTTCAGCATGCTTTGGTTTTTAACCGACAAGTTAAAACAAATAGTCTCTTATTTACATCAAAATAAAGCTGTTCTTTGCAAGTTAGAAGTACTTATGGCTCTCATGGGCTGAAATATAAGTTAATGCCATGTTATTATAGCTATCACTGATTAGCAATGTTCAGAGCGTCATAAACTGTGCTTTTTGATAGAGCAACGTAAAGATGTTTTGATTTCCTTATTCATCAGCTTACGTTAGTTTCCCCATTCTTTTCGTGGTGTCTATATTGGCCCTTACTTTCTGGTTACCTTTCAATAACTTATCGGGATTCTGTAATTGAATTTATGACCCGATCTCATGCCTTAGACGTATTTAAAACGATGGCTTCATCCACTGTTTGTGCAGTAGATGTATGATGACGTCAAGTAATGCCATTTGCGAAAGTGCAAGTGTTGGCTTTTCCCATATTTACTTCAATATTGTATTACGGAGAGTTTCATTTCAACAACAGGTATCTAGTCCAATACCCTATCTTTGCTCCAGTCGTAGCATCAAATCACATACAGGTATACTTAATGAAATATAAGGCATTTAATCAGTAGATGATCTCAGAGAGATAGTATACCTATTCGATCACAGCAGACATTTTAAACCGATCAACGTAAATGCACAGACGCCGCAGCTGTAAATCAATACTCGTTTGCAGTCCCTTTTAGATTGAAAGGTTGATGAGCATTCTGACACTTCAAGACATGTTGATAAAACACAAATTCATGATGTTCATTGTTGAACTAATGCACTTAAATGCTAGAAACTAATAACCGATTTTCTTTTTGTTGAAAGAAGTCACTCCAATGTAATTCTTCATTCTTTCAGTTATGAAAAGACACACTTCAAAATCAGACAATCGGAATTTAGGGTGCATGTTTAAGCTGAAACCACTTTTTGGCTCAAACGTTCCTTATTATAGTTTTCTTGTACCGATGTAGTAATCAAATATTTTAATATAGTTGCTACCCGGAAATGTAGAAAAGAACGGAACAGCTAATTCAAAACTATTAAGGGGCAAGGATTGGGCTGTGGTACAAACTTTTGTTAAATAGCATGTCGTGATACTGAAATTGATCATTGAAATATAAAGATGGTTTATAGTTGACCTGAAACTATTTTAGAGATAAATTCTCTCTTCGATCTTAAGTACAGACATCTGCATCCAATTAAGTCTCAATTGTGGAATTATATTTTGTTTACGCTAGACAAAAACTGTACCTGTAACACCGAAGAGGGAATGTTTGCCAAACAGGAGACCTTAATAGCTTAGTAACTGGTGCGAAAGTGGATACAAAGGTGACCTTTTTCAAAAGCAAAATAACACATGCACGTGTATGTACTTACAAAACTAATAAAGTAGATCCATCTGTAACTCAGGCTAGGTGTCGTTGACATCAAAACTGGATACGAAGTATTAGTAAAAGCGTTTAAGTGTGTCTCAACAACAAACTATTCACTTACAAAGTTCTCTAAATTCATACGTGAGGCATAGTAAGCCAATGCGCTTATACCATTTGGTACATCAGTGTTGTATTGCGATTAGACTTGTACACTCTTAAGTGAAGGGTTTGTCTACCAGTAAATCCTAGATGGATGTTCCTCTATCACGTACCTTCAGTAAGGTCTATGATCAAGATTCAAAACTTTCAACCTTGTAACTTAGTCGTTCAGTTTGATAATACTAGCCATAGCGTAAAACCGTCGTATTATCTCAAATGAAGATACCCATGGAGTTACGTTATTTATATGATGAAAATAATTAAATGCAATTAAACAAGATCTTATGCCGCGCGTTAACGATAGGATTAGTCCTTCTAGTTTATAATGTCCCCTTATATACGGCCTCTCCAAAAACCAGAAGAAATTGATTACCGTTCCTACCAATTTTTTCTATGATTACCTCCTCGCAATATGAAATGGCTTACATTGAAAAATTGACCCCCATTCAGAAAATTGTATTAAGGACTCGTCCACTTTTTCTAAATTTATACAAATTCTGTACTTAGGATACTTTTGGTTTTAAATATTTTAACAAGTCGACTCTGTTGATACCATCGATGGTAAATCTTTCTCAAGACATAAAGTAAACACCAAGTCAACGACAAGATACAGAACCCTCAAGCACATACACATTCGTTACATGAAGGGCACAAGTGAAAACATCAACAGTATTCTTCAGCAACACAGTATCTGATGTTCCTCATGGCACTATGAAAGCCCAAGGACCCTGTCCCTTGAGAGGAAGACAACAATATCGTATACAAATTAAGATAAAAGGGGCTTTTCAGCAACATTTATTGGTGAATCAAAACGCTGTGTAGGTCAGAGTCAAAAAGAACACAAGGAAGCAGTCAAAAAGCGGAAATCAAGAGTCACGAGATCGTGGAACAGTGTTGGAAAAATGAGCACACCTTCGATTTTACTGAAATAGTGAGATACTGGACAGAGAGATCAACACGGTAACCAGGAATACCAAGAAAGTCATTTATTCCCTACACCACAGTAATCACAGTAGCAACATATCTGACAATATTCCAGACATACGGTTCTCAGTAATATCGAAGAAAGCACAACAAACACAGAATCAGCATGGCGCCACTTCCCAAACAAGTTTGGTCCCTATTTACTAGGAGGCCCGTAATCTTACAACATAAATTAGTAAAGCATTCAAAAGCTCATTAGCCTAAAGATTGGGAAGTATTTCTCAAAAACACTCAGAAGGTTAGAGAAGTACTACAACTCACGACATGTTAAACATCTACCATTTATCCATTTTATGTTCTTTCGACACCAGTAGCATGTTTACAAATGTTTGCTTAGAAGCAACAATTAAGATATGTACTAAAGCTTGGTTTCTGAGTGACCTCGTGCCTCCACCTCATTCCCTGAGCAGGTTTCCATTAAATGAATGGAGGTTGAGTCACATGGGGTTGAGTTCAGCTATAACAATGAGATGTACCGATATAAGAACGGGGTAAGCATGGGTAGTCCCTTGGCTAATATCTTTGTTGGCTTCTATGAACTTCTATTCTCAAAAACCCACCGTTTGTTTTCAATATGTAGAAGACATATGTGTCGTCTTTAAACATCTGACAGCGATGAATTTCTATTAAAACTCAAAAACTTTTCCCAGACATTAGATTTCACGTTTGACAAGGAGAGAAGCAACTTCTTGTCCTTCCATGATGTTTTGAGTTGTCCTTCTCTTTACAGACCTTAAAAATTTGGATCGGATAATTTAAGAAATAAGTAATTTGAATAGAATCTGCAGCAGCAGGGAGTTATTCTACTAAAGGCAAAGAGAAATACAAAGACAATTTCAATACTAATTTGACCTAGTTGTCTCACAAAATGTACTTTTTGGTCATAGCCGGAAATAAAAATAAGATTTCTTTGTGTGACTGTGTTCATCATCATCAAAAGAGAAGCACAGTTTGACTCCATTTAATTCTTTGACCCATCATCATTTGCGAACTCAATTTGGTTGGGAATGGACGCCTCAAAACGCAAAATATGGGCATTTTCATTTGCATTACATCAAAATAGGTCAATAAATATGAAATCGTTTGTAAATAGTTGGATTCAAATATAGGAAAGTTCACTAACAGTGACTTTGTAGAGATAGCAATTGCAATAATGCAAAGCGGCAAGACCTAACGGAGTCAAAGTAATATCTGCATACATTAAAAGCCAACTTTGTTCATCAATTAATTAGGTGACGTTGCTTTCTTGACTTTAAAACTCAAAGACTGCAGTCGTTTTAATGATTAACTCTACCCTTTTAAGTTGTCAGCTGCTTAAATCAAACAGAGGCGGGTGATTTGTGCTATGAATGTCTTCCTCAACCAAGATTATAGTAGTTCAATTAGTGTTCGGAAATAAACAAACAAACAACTAACCTATTCCCTGGCACCCCTTTCCTGTTCTAGTGCTCTTAATATAATGAGAGCACGTTTATTGCGAACGTTCTGGTACACACTTGTGATAACGTTAATTACTTGTATGCCTTCATATCATTATGTCTGACGCCATTTTTGTTTACCCTCCCTCTCCAGCGACCTAAGCAACCCCCGAGTATTTTATGTGCTGGAATGGATCAAAACAGTGCAAACAAATTAAATGATATTAACTCTCCTTCGAAAGAGAAAGGGAAATTCATGTACGGACTCGAAAACTGTTTCGTGTCTACCTTTCACCTAGTTTAAAATTAGTTTTCTTTTTCATCTAAGAACGCTAATCTTAATATCAAAACGATTTTTTCTTCGTGGATCTCAATCTCACTCTCTCGTTGGTAAACAAAAGTCTTAACAACTTTCTCTTCCAAAGAAAACTAGTTTTTTTTCTGCAGTTGATATTTTATTGAATTGAAGAGCTGCTATTTGCGTTTTGTCTATTTCATGTTATATAAAAATATTGCGTAAAATTATTTGTACTTGCAAGTTTGACATCAAAGAAGCTTAGTAAACATGATCGGAAACAGTAAGAAGGCTATATTATTGTCTGTGATCCCCATCCCCAAATCTCTTTCAAACAAAGTGAAACTGGATATTGCTTTGACTGCCCAACTCATCAACTTCTAAATCATAGCAATCTGGTTTATAGTTTCAGTGTTATGTTTTTACTACTTCATTTATTCCAAATAAGATTACATCACTTGTGCATTTCAAGTATGTTATGAACAAACTCACGTATACTCTGCTCTCCTCACCCAGCTAGTCACTGGCACTATGCGAATTGAATACTGGCTTGCCCTTAAATTTCAGAAGAAAGGCTCAATGCTAAATCTAACATATGACGCGTGCCGTAATGATCTACTGCTGGACGTTCCACTGTCGAGGGAAAAGTTTCGTTGAGAATATTGTAGTCTTGCCTTGGTGGTCATGTTAGCTTGATAGAACGATTTCTTTGACATGCACCGTATCGCCATTTTTTTTTTCTCTCTTCATTCCTAATTTCTCAATGTATCAGAAACATAGATTATACCATTGGTAGAAACGAGATGGGAACGTTTATAGATTCAGGTATTTTAAATATGATAAATTCAGGAAGTAATTCGGAGGAAATTCAAATTTCTAGTTCTCAAATTAGAAATTATTTCTGTTGTCTCGATCTATAGGGAAATGAGAAATTCTTAAAAGACCCTTCAATATCTGCAATTATCCAATTTTAAGAAGAAGTCTGAAAGTGTTCTACAGTTTTTTGCTATCAAATATTATACAGAGTGGAAAATAAGCTGAAAGAAGAACGACCGGCTAGATAAGCTCACCTTACCTTACCGGATTGCCCGGGTCGAAATCTTAATGTGACAAGCTTAGTGTGACGGAATAGACTGTGCGAGAATGTTTTCACTCCTCATTCAGTTGAAAAGATTTTTAAAATTTTCTTGCACCTTGGTTTCCGTATAAAGGAAGTAGGGAATGAATTTGCTAGAGACAGTCATCGTTTCATTTTCAATAGCTGATGACCATTCATGTACAATGTTATGACAGATCCTCTGAATCGAATATTTCTACTCGTGCAATTTACAATGTGATATTGTCATATGCTGTTTGGACTCTTGAAGATCTTTAGTACAAAACAAAGAGAGAGAGAAGAGGAAAAGAGAGAGAGAGAAATCTGTCTGATATTGCGATGGTTAGTAAATGACAGGATTTACATGACGCACAAATACTTTTCCAGATTTCGTAGCACGTGGAATGGTCGTGGCTTACGAGATCATAGGAAAAATGTTTTGATTTAAAACTAAAATTTAAAGAATTAAAGTTGTAGTGCACCACGGCGCTCTGTATGCATTTCTTGTAGCTTTCTGAGTACAGTATAAGGCAAACATAGGATACTTGTCTATGCTTTCAAATTTTCCACACAACGTTTCGACACTCCGTTTTGCCATTATCAAATCAATAAAATGTTGTAGCTTAGAACTGATTTAAAACTATGCCAAGGATGTCTGGATTACAAGAATAGATTTAAAAAGCACCGATTCACAGTTAGAACATTCAGATCTTTTGACTCCCTGTGTTTCCCAAAATTTCGACCTAGACATCCCTTCCGCCCTTGGATAACACACACGGTATACTTGTGGTAAAACCTCTAACTTAGTTCATGCAAACTTCTAAGATATTCATTTAGTTTTGAGAATCATTTCACCAGTCTCGTAAAGTCTTCAACAGTATTCTACTATTTTTGGAATACCCTTTCATTGTGATATGAGCCCGTGTTCCAATGGGAAGCACAAACTTAAGAAATGGCTCGAGTCTTACTGTGACGAACATCAGTACCGAAGTGTTGCTTTTGTTTGTTGAGAAGCGTCACCTAAAATGGCGAGTATGTCCTTGCTGACGACATATTTCACATATTTTTTCTCCTTTACTACTTACAAGTACTGAACTTTCTTTCAACTTGTTTATCTACGCTGATGGAAGTATATCGGGGTTCTTTACCTTGATCGAGAGCATGCCCCATTCAATGAACCCAGTTCTGTGACATGAGACGACCAGAATGAAAATGGGTACAAAAATGATGCTAGAATAAAGGAGTTGTTTGACTTAGTGGTAGATACTCCTAGTGGAGTGCTACCGACAGATTTTGCGTACACATATATCTGATGGAGGATGCTGACCAAGAAGCTAGTTATGTGCACATCTCTTAACAACCCGAATCTTCTTCATGTGAACAGTTCCTGATATCCATAACGTGTGTCACTGCAAATGTCGAGTGCTGTATTCCCAATGAATGAGACCAACAGTTTACATCGCCACTCATTGATTGTCTCTGTGCATTTTATAATACATTCTTCCCCTAGGCTTCACTAATAAAACTAATTCATCTTATAACCTTAATAGACTATTCCCGTTTCCAACGAAAAAGGAAAGGCCAGAAGAACGCCGAATTTGGAAAGTTCTTCCACAGTGCCATCGATTGACTGCTTCTGCACAGCAAGGTACGACTTCAACGCTTCAACACTCCACAGACGGAATTTCTCGAGAGACATTTGTCCTAAATCAGCCATTATTAATTGATGTCAACACCACAGACCAAACAGCTCGAAAATGGCTCTTAAAACGATAACAACCCCTTGATAATGGAAGACGAATAAATGTAGGCTAACAAGAACCAAACCTTGAGAAAACCAACGTAGTTTGTTTTGGTCGAAATTTTCGTTGTTAGCAGGGAAACACAGGGAGCCGTAACATCGAAATGTTCTAACTGTTAAGTGGTGTATTGACTCCTTCATGTGCTAATGTTTTTCGCATGCTGATAGAAAGTAAGTGGGTAGATTCATTAACACTGTAATTAAAAGAAGGGATGTGTCTTCAATAAAGAGTTTAAAATCGTGGGGTGTGACTGTATTTAAGTTAAACATGGGTCCTGTGACAGCCGTTAAGGGTTTTAAAACGTCTTTGGTTCTTCCAATTCATCAGAGGACGTTGCCCTTTTAATTAGTATAGTTTTGGCTCTTATATGATACATAGGCTACAGGGAGTGCCTGATGGCAGCAGGGAGTGCCTAATGACAACAGAGAGTGCCTCCCTAATGGCAACAGAGAGAGCCTAATGGCAACAGAGAGTGCCTAATGGCAACAGGGAATGCCTAATGACAACATTGT
Source organism: Carybdea cf. marsupialis auct. non (Linnaeus, 1758) (assembly GCA_010016065.2). Classification (NCBI taxonomy): domain Eukaryota; kingdom Metazoa; phylum Cnidaria; class Cubozoa; order Carybdeida; family Carybdeidae; genus Carybdea; species Carybdea cf. marsupialis auct. non (Linnaeus, 1758). The sequence goes on from JAAAKL020000679.1 coordinate 23,467, forward strand.
CTTGATGATTTAAAAGGATGTTATACATGAGTATACCACAGTTGCTATATACTGTGCTTAGAGCCCTGCAAGCCAAGTGGGCAGTCAGAGCGCGGAAGTGCACAGATATAAAATAACAAAATTCTATTTTTAACAATTTCTGTCTAGATAATGATCTGCTTCCTAAATGCACAAAACAGAATTAGTGCCTGACATTTTGTAGCTTGTTCAACCTATTGTAAATGATTGGTCCTCTTTGGTTCAATGCTTTTCCGTAAGAGGAAAATTAGTTCAATTGCCAGGTAGTACTTAATATATCTGATTTTTTTACAGTGAGTGAAATGCACAACTAATGTGTAGAATATCATCTATCATCAACCATTTAACTTGCCTTTCTACAGGGAAACTTTACAGCTGAAACTGGTAGTTATGATCTCTCCATTAAAACGGATCATTAAGGATATTATCACTGTCTGTTTTTTACAGTACAACTTTTTACAGTAACTAGAAAAAAACTAGAATGTATCATAAGAGTTGAATGTAAAACATTTTAAACTGCGAAGTCTTTGTTCATATTTTAAGGAAAAGATTTTGTGAAAATCGGTGCCTCAGTGCTTTGATCCATCTAGATTATAAGTAAGCATAGACCGAAACAAACAATTTTTATTTTTTCTTAATCAGATTATTCGTTTGCTAGAAGCATGGATTAAACAGAGCCTATAATATTGCTACTGAAATATTGAGAGGACGTGCGCTGACGAAAATATTCCCCACTTCATTCAAGAGTGGGCCTCATAGAGAGTCTTTCATCGCAATACCAATTGTCATTTCAGTGCAATCTAGTACTCCTAAACGGAATCCTTTCAATCAATGCAGACTTTCAAAGGACAGCAAACAGAGCCGAAAGCACTATGATGGTGCTGTGTCATTCAAAATCTTAACGAACTGATTTCCATTTCAAATGTCTTATTATTCTCTGTTGACAAACAAACGAAAGCTGTGAGTTGCACTAACCCATGCCGAAGTCTGTTACGATTGCTTCAGTTTAACATAAGATTCACTACAAATGAGATTAATTGGATTTCGGGTTCATAAAGCAGTCGAAAACATCAGTACCTTTTATGGGACTTAAACATGAGCTAACAAGATTCTGCTTTCTTACAGGTGGCATTTGAGATTGGCTTTCTGTATTGATGTTATCAAAGTTTCAATAAGCCTCTATCGATGACTAAAATGCCCCTTTGAAAGTGCGTCAAAGTCTTGTTGTTGAATAGATCTTAAAAATAGTATATCGATGTGACAACAGATCCTTGAAGTTAAGGCACTTAAAAGAGTAAATAAAACTAGAACTGTTTATTTACTACACAATCATGAATCAGAAATTTTTTTTATTTTTGATCAGTGCTTGATGCTGACCAAAGTTCTAATGAACGATCATGACAACAAACAATGTTGGCAATTCGAGTATTTTCAATGAACCTTTATTAAGGTGGGACAATATTATAAAGACAGGAGGACCCCGATGGTGACTATCTGCTGTTAGCCTTTATTGCATTCATTTCTTTCCTTGAATTTTAACCTTGCTTTGAAAGAGAATGAGATCATAGTCAATCTACTTCCAATGAATGGCTCAGCACAGTCTGAATCATATTTCAAACTCTATAAAACACCTCAAAATTAATTAATTTCATTTCGCAGGAAACAAGAGACAGAGAGAGAGATGAGTAGCAGGTTGATTAAAAGAAGGACAACCATTATTACCGGATGTTTTACGGGTGTCATTCATCCGTGTTAACTAAACTATGGACGAACGTCTTCGCGGCGTCGGCTTTATCTATCGCCCTTTACCATGATCGTTTTTGCCACGCTTTCATGAGTTTTGGTGGAGGGAATTGAGCAATTATTCTTAACAAGGGAAACGATTCGATACTTAACCTGGAATGGCATAGGAAAGGTTAGGCTAGTTACTCGTGCCCAACGCACAAGTAGTGGACCTTGATGAGCACCCTTGTTTTCCATGGGGCAAAAATATATTTATCCATATAAGGGGTCTTTGCAACTGGTCTTATTTTTCTGTTGTAATAAACATTTACTAAATAGAACAAAAGCATTTCACAAAGTTGCCATTTAAGGCGCAGTCAACTCAAGAAATCCATGGATCCCACGAAATAGTGATGAAATTGCAGATGTCCTTTCACAAACTGAAGATTAAATATCTATACCTATCAATTTGGAATTTAAAAGAGTATTCAATTTATCAAATTTTTGTAAGTCAACTCACCAAACTATAGGACGTACTTATAAGGTTAGAGCAATCTTCTCTCTTGAAACCCTATTCTGATCGGACTTTTTTCACACCCTATTCTAATGGCTTCGTTGAGGTTTTGGAGTCCGCCATCTATTTTTGAGTGACTTGAATGAAAGTTGATTGCAGTAAGCCATAGAAAATTGCCGGTATTACATAAGAACATGGGCGTGCATCATGTTTGCCAATAAATGTTCACCAAATTTTCTCTTCAACGTAGTAGCAATATTTGGATCCTTCAGAGATTCTCACATCCTTGAACTCAATTCAAATTTCTTTTCTTTTAATATCAAAGGAGACTCCCCTTAAAAAGTGAAATGATTTTTTTTTGTCATAGCATTAAATACTAGTCAACACATAGCAATAACTTTCGGTAAATACACACAGACACGCATATGTAGAAAGATAAATAGGTAAGTGGACAGATTGAGAGATAGAGATGGATAGATGAATAGATGGATAGGAAAAATATCTTTACAATCTGAACGATTGAAATCAAGCTAACTACTATGCTCTCTTGCACATTTGGGATAGCTGAAAAGGTAGAGAAAAGATAGATTACCTCCCATGTCTATTCAGATTATTGCACTGCATTACATACATTACTAGAATGGCCTGCTGGTGTCAATGGGTGTTAGACAAGCAACCAATCAAGTCTAAGAATAGGATCATTGTAATGGATGCCCCCGTCTTTTCCCAATGTAAGCATTTTTGCGTATTGTCTTCTATGCAAGTTGTTTGTCAGTTGTCAAGTGCTTGAAATTCACTGTTATCCTACAAAGTTCAGTCACTAACAGATGTTTCCGTAATATCTTTATTGATTTGTTGATTATTAGTAAAACGTTATGGTAGAATACCTTGTGCTGTGATCATATTTTGCACAATACGGAACGAAATGGTATCAGACGGGTGAGAACTGTATGATGGCGCCTGTTCTGCTGATTTCTTGTGTTGCATCTAACAAGCTATTTTGCTATTTCTACACTGGTTTAATTGAAGAACTATTTTCTTTTCCATAAGCCAATGCATAATCTATACAATCATCAATTGAAAGTAGTTTTGCATGGAAAGGGTGAATTTGAAGTGTTGCTTGGTAATTTTATATAAGATCATAAAAGTGTCAATGAGTTTCTGCTTCAACAATAGATTAATATGGACATACTGCATGCCTACTAGAGGAAACAGGTGTGCTGTATGCTTCAATCAGTTTGCAGTATTGTATTGTTACAAGGAATGGAACAAGAAAGTAGGCTTGCATTCATTCAACTTGAAACTGCACGAAAATAGTTTCCCAAGTCACAATTAATAAAATCTTTACATTCTAAATGTCATGAAACATAGAAATAAATCCTATTTCGTTTTCCCTTGCTTCATTATTTAAAAAATGACTTTCAACTATGTAGTCTTGAATTCTCAGAATCTATATTCAATTCGACAGCGACTCATCTGCTTTAATAGTGTGTTTATCCATCCGGAAATCATGGGGAATAAGGTGGTGTTAGCACTGGGTGTTCAAGAAGCAGATTGAGTGAAAAGATTATTCGGATATATTTTGAAACCGTTACATAAGGTCATTGGCGCTGGAACGATCGAGAAAGCAGGCGACCTGAATAATAACCCCTTGCAATAGGCAGAATGTACTATATGAACAAAAGGAGTCAGATCATTAAGGTAGGGGGTTGATCCAGTGACCCCAAGCACGGTTATAACTGCTTACTGTAAAGTGAGGACACAGGCAATGAAGCCACAATGAAACGACAATGAAACCACCGAATCTGATTGGCAACTTTTAGTGACTTTGCGCGCCGTGACGTTACTAGTGTTCAGATAAAACCAATTCAAGTGGTGTATAGTCAGAGAAAATAACTAATAATTGAGTTTTAAAGACTTGATTTGGACATATTATATCCACCCTAAATTGTTACATATTTTACAAAAAGCTTAGCTTTATTTAACAGAAATTAGAGCAATTATCAGGGACCATCAGGGCTACGGACTGGACCCCAAGGCAATGGCCAAGACCACGAAGACGACCAACGATTAGATGGAAGGATGACTTCGCCCGGTGCATGGGCCCTGCATGACCACAGTTGGCTAGAGATGGACGCCGGTGGAATGAATCCAGGGAGGGGTTCCTCCATCAGGAGTAAATAGCAACCCTGGATTTGGATTTGTATTTAGAACTATTAGCACTTACAACATGATCATCGATAAAGGGAAAGTATACTCAACACTATTTAATTGTTTGCCAAATTTGTTAACAAGATCCCCCACCACATCCCACTTATCACCAGTTTATATGATGGAGAACGAGGCTAAATGTACCCCCATCTGTGGAAAGATATTTTCAGTTAATGAGAATTGTTAACTCTGTCTAATTCATTGCTTACTCAACATATGGCATTGTTTATTTCTGATGATCAATTAAGATAGCCAATGACCAATGTAGTGTATAAATTGGACAGGATCAGAGTTGTGCACGAAACGATCTTGCCAATTGTTTTATTTCCTATTTCTGGATAAGACACTGTTAGTTTTGAACAGATGCTTTTAGACTTTGAATTGTTGTCTTATATTTGTACTATAGATGTTATATTTCTTAAGGCTGTGAGATGTATTATTATCAAATTTGTTATTATTGTTTACATTATCAACATAAATGTACAGAACACAAAATCTCTGTGTTTATACTTTATTAACGTAGAAAAGAATGGCCAAGGATGTACTCGACATGCAATAGGAATTCGAGGAGATTTGGTGGAAGTAGTAGAAAGATGCTGTAAAACGCTTCTTTCGCAACTTATATTATCATTCTGATATGATTCATACTGCAGTTAAAAGGAAGATACAACACTACAGATACACCGCTGTTCACAAAGTGATAGCTAAACAATCAACAGTTGGTAAGTATCTCCTCCAAAAGGTCCAATTTTACGTCACCTATTTATGTTGCAGGCTTTCTGTTGAAGTCAGTGGAACTGTGATTTCCTTGTAGAATGCTATAGATTCTATAGATTCAGAGAGAATTAGGAATGAAGACAAAGAGAGCCAACACTACATTATGGATGATGGATGTTATTATAAGAAGATAGCTTATTTACAGGGCCGATGGAAAGAGGGAGTGCTGACAGGTAGAATTGAGGGCCAGAAAGTTAGAGGCAGACAGTGGGTCATGTATGATTGGCTTGAAAATTGGCTAATGCCAGTGAGGTTTATAAATCTGGGGAAGAACAAAATGGGTATGCAGTCATGACAGACAATATGTTAAGACACGGCACTTAATGATCGAATGATATAAGCTGAATGCTGAGTCAGCAATTTCATAAATAATGTTTAAGGATTATGATAGGATTGATCAACTGTCAAAGGTGACGCCCTTCGATCTCTATTGAGAAATTGTAAGATGAAGTTTTCTCATCCTTGTAATGTTGACTGATCAGTGCAAAGAGTTGTATTCAGTTCATGTTCAAACTGTTATAGGAAACTTATTTATAGGAAGCCCACTTTTACTGGCTTGTATGTTAACTGGTTTTCATTTTGCCTTAAAAGCAGAAGGTGGATCTCGTAAATGCCCTGGTAAACAGAGCCATCAAGATTTGCAGCAAATCGGAGCTGGAGTTCGAGCTGTCAACTATCAGAGAAACCTTCGCAAGGAATGGTTATCCTGAAGACGTAGTAGATGCTCGCATTAGACGCCAATCAAGCCGTTCCGCAACACTACCAGTATTTCGTCCAGATAGATGTGCCGTACATCTTCGTATGCCATGGATCGGCGCTCAGTCCGCTGTATTTGCCAACAAAGTTAAAGAGGCCGTCTTATCATCTGGCTCATGTTGCCAAGCCCGTGTTGTCTTCACCACAAGAAAGATTTTACCAGCCGCCCCGAAAGATGTACTACTAACCTTAAGAAAGAGTCGTGTTGTTATAATTTTAATGCCGTTGCGGAGATCGGTATATTGGACGCACTTCTCAAGTTTTTGTCAAAAGGGTATATGAGCACCAAGTTAGACTCGGCTATAAGCCAGCATCTATTGAAAAACCCAGATTGCTGCCGCGAATTAAGGATTGGTTCTCTGTTTTGCATCAGGCTCGGTCGAATTGTCACCTGAGAGTTCTTGAGGCATTATGTATTAAGAAACATAAACCAGAACTTTGTCGCCAAAAAGAGTTTGTTTGGGACATTGTATTGCTTTCGTAGCGTCCTCGTGTATGTTTGTCAATGTTTGCAATCGGTTCTTGTTTAACTAATTAGAATGCTATTTTTCTTCCTTTTTGTAATTTCGATCCCCTCCTTTGTTTTGTACGATATTTATGACAATTAGTTTTGACGAGGGTCATACGAAAAATAAGCTTTTTCAACCGCAACAAAATATTAGTTGTCTTTTCAAGAGTATAGCTGCACTAGCAGGGGAGATTCAAGGGCTACAACCCCTACAAAGTTGGGCTACATATTATTTACGGGCAGTCATAAACTTTCTCGTGCAGCGGGAAAATGGAAAAATGATAAAAATTCAATTGTAATAGTAATGAAATAGTAGGATTTTTTTATTAGTTTTGTTAAAATTTTTGGGAACAAAATCCACCTTCCTCTGGAAAAGACGAGTCTGCCTAATCCTCCCCCACTCCCTCCTCCCTCACCAAAAAATAAAGATTAGGCCGTATGCTTATGAAACCATATCCGGTATTGTATCCAATACTTTAAGAAAGTGATTAAATAAAAACCAAATTTTTAATACTCTGCAATTTGGTGATCTAATAACTTCAAACCAAGTTGTCAGATTGTCATCAACAATATATTTTAGATTGATCTTATACAGTTAAATATTTATGTCAAGTTTCAGAGCCTTAGCTGATGTAGTTCTGAGTTAGATTGATGGAGCAAAATACGCTATTTTCCTCCCCGTACTCCCGGTGACAGAGAAACATTGGAAAGGTCCGTCTGAGCATGGTTAAAAGGGACCTAGCATCCATCGACAGTATTCAGACTGAGTCCAGAAACAGAAAGAAATAGGACGAATGTGTCATTTGTGAAACCCAGCGCGTTACGGATTACATAAATGCTAGAAACGTAATAAAAACATTGATTAATAGAGGGCCAAGGTGATCTAGGTCTTCTTCTTCAGACTTTTAGTCATTAAAATCCCATTTACCCGATTGAATTCATGCATATTCAACACATAGCAAATGATGATTTAGCACTTTTTAGAAATATCCGTACATGTACACAACCTGGGAATCATTAACTTGGCTTATATTCCTAATACATTATCATCAGCGGAGACGCATAGGACTGAAAAAATGTGCAAAATATGAAATAACCTTTTCATCTTCTCCTCCACTGGTATCCGGAAATTTAATCACCTGTAAATAAGGAGGTTTTTCTCATGGATCTTGAGAAAAGATTTTAATTACATGGGACATGGAGGAAAAAATAATTGAGTCTAATAACAGGGCTACTTCTCAAACTTAACTTTAAGGTTGGTAGCAAGTGATGTATTTGTCAACTGTTTTACTGTCTCGTTTCTTGTATTCTGCTGCTGATTTTAAATAACTTGCTACCTGTTCATATGCATAATTCGATGTAAGATTCAATTTTTGTACTAGACATTATTTCACAATTCTATTTTTGTTCTGTAACTGACACCTTGGAAGGGATTTTTAGACAAAGATGTCATTCCTTCAAATTATTACCAAGATAATGACTTACTAACTCTTTTTGTTTCTAATGCGTAGAAAGGAAATCTCTCATACAAAGGAATATAAATTCTAGAGTTAGATTTTGCTTGAAGTCGTTATGAATACAACAATGGTTATAAAGAGTAACTACAGAGCAGCTTCTAAAGATAAGTTCTGGTTTCTTAACAGACTTATACCTTTCCTTCTGTAGCTCTCACAAATCCTTTTCAAAGACCGTGCGATGAAATTACGCAAAATAAATTTAGAAACAAAAAATTGGGAGACAGACTGGTAGACAGACAAATAAGCTGGGATAAGAACAGAAATTGTTGATAGACAAGGCGCTTGAAAGTTAAATCACAACTTTCCATGAAAAACTGTCTGCCCGAGAGCAAGCTAGTGCTACGTCATTTTGTTTTCTTGATATAGCAAATCTAGGTAACATTGTATTTGTGCAAGACTAATTCTGCCATTTTTCAACACGTTTGAAAAGTTTCCTACCGTTATGACTGACATGGTCTATTATTAAATTGATTACACCTTCAAAACACACGACTGAAATATCATTGGTTGAGTCGTCTCTTTGAAAAAAAGGAATGTTACCCCCCGAATATTTTAAAATGCAACCAAAACAAAACGATGAATTATTCAAGAGGACCTCTACAGTAGGGGCGTGATTTAGTCTGCTAGATTGGACAAGAGATCATTCACTCTCCTGGAACAGAAGTAACTTCGGAGGCAGGCACTGGCTTTGCACCAAAGAGAGCTCTATCTAAAGGCAGAACATCTAACCCTTTCTCACAAGACATTGCGACGTCATTGAATCGTGTCACCTGTTCACACTTCTCGTCAAGCGATTGTATCTCCACGCGATTCGAATAGCCTTTCATTTCAAAGACTCATTAATGCACCCACCTTTAAAATCCGCAATCATTAAGGAACTGTCTTTATAAGGAAGGAGAAGTCAAGACATCACATAGGACTACGGCAATATAGTAAGCAAACGAAGAGACGCTCAGCCAGCAAGGAAAGAGAAGAAATCGTGAGTAGCATTGAATCCAAATTGATAGCAGAAAATGTGTAAAAAAGAATTTATTTCTTTTACTTGATGGAAATAATAATAATAATTTACATCAATAATTATATGTATAGTTGTAGAATACTGAATGGATACTGAATTTTTTCATTTAGTTACGAACTGGAACAATTTTGTAACAAGACTGCCATGAAATTTTTTTTTTCAGGAGTTATCGAAAAACGGCTGAATTTATAAAACGCAGAATGCTACAGGTCGTATTCCAAGGTTTACTGAATTTTGCTAAATTGACTTAAATCGATTAATGTTACAATTACTCTACGGTAATTGACTTTAGGATTAGGGATGAAATAATTGAAACACATTTGAAAAACTAAAAACATACGTGAAATTAAACTTTAACCCAGGTTTTCGTGAAGGGAAGCAAATCTAAATAATATTTGCCACTAGTTAAGAGTGAAAACTATAGAAGTGGTTGGTATTGTAGTATGGGCTACCATCAACATAGTACTCTTAATAAACCTTGATCTCATAGTGTTTCAAAGTACGATCGGATTTATTCCAATGGTTGAGTATTCATTAACATTGACCCGATCTCTTAACTCTTATTTCTTCCTTCTCGTCTGCCATTTTGTATTAATTACATGGCAGGGGCTCGTAATCTGATATTACGTGAATGTTTACAAATATGATTTTTATGAAGAGACTTCTTTCTAATTACTAATGATTAGTAACAGCATAGGCGGCTTCATTGCCTTCAGGAGATCAACTTGCTTCAAGTGTTCATATTTCTACACAAAAAAAACACAATCTAATCATTCCATTTGATAGAGGTAAATGTCATAGGCATTTTGAGACATATAGATGTAGAATTTACATAACTGAAGAACTGTAGAAGTTATTGGTATAGTGTTTGTTTCGTTGGCTCAATTGGTGATATATGCGAGGGCGACATCTGGGGTATCAAGATTGAGCAGCAAGGGATAAAGTTGGAAAGAGAAAAAATTACTCCATGTAATGTTAGACGCAAAATTAGCCTAATTAGGAGCAACTGTTTGATTTATTAAGAATATTTTAAAGACTTTTATCCACATTCCACACAAATGTAACTAGGAGAATGTCAACGATTTTCATATCTTACAAAAGAAATACCTAAAGGCAGCTGACGGATATAAATAGTGCATTAGTGTCAAAACGACGCTCCACGGTCTTTTACCACAAATAATCGTACACTGTATTTTTCTGAGGAATTAGTTTTAATAGATCAATGCTTACTGAGATAGCATTGTAGTCTATTGCCAAATTGCATTTTTAACTATCAATATTTAAAGCTTAAATATTTCTTTCGTTTTAGTTTGAAAGAGAACAGTCCCTGTTTCTAGTCTGTACTAATTATTTAAGGTAGATGTTGCCGCAGAAGCAATTTTCTTAGTCGTTTCAAACTTCCTATTTTAGGTTCGTCTATCATCCCATTCATTGCGCACAGGTTGTGTAACATAATTAAGTATCATCAATAGAACCTCAGGCATCAGCTCAGAGATAGGAGATTATTGATGATGGCTTGTTTGAGATAAGATATCAGGTAGATCAATGAAAAAGCAGTTTAAGGTGACCAAATATCATTTAAGATTGGCCTCTGTGTTCTTCGAGGTGTTCTGACATGGATTGAGTGTCAGTTACTGCAAAAGCCACATTCCTCTGCGATCCATTTTGTTTATTTGAGATCTACTGTAACTTCGCATTGTGATTATTGAAAATTCCCTTTTTCATGTTTTTGTTTGATGTGAGCAACAGAAGTAGCAAACCATTAAAACAATATCGATATATCTAAACTCCTATTTCCATCCAAAAAAGAGAATCCATCGCTCAGAGCCCTGCATCCCATACTTTCGGAAAGTAAATCAACGACGTCAACTGTAAGTTATCACCTAGATATTCATCTACCCTCGTCACCTGTTCATTTCATTTCTCTGTTCATCAACTGATCTACTGCAAGACAACTAGTTTTTAATGGATTCCGTTTGGTTAAAAATGAGTAGAAAAAGATGGTGATACCACAGAAGAACCGTTTGAGAGCTGAAATGCTATAAATTATGCGGGATGATAGAAAGATGTTTTGCCAAATGTCTAAATCATGTAATTTTGTCGAAAACAAGAAGATGTATAGGTAATTAAGTCAGTTTTATCAACATGTCTTGCAACCCTTAACTCTGTTGCTTCGACAAATATTCTGTAAGAGCACATTTACATGAGAGAGTGGCACGTAGCCATTGTCTATTTCAATTTCTGTTAAACGTTGATACCTACTGGTTCGATTTCTAATTTACAGCTGTTAGTTCACTAAATCTGGATCGAGAGAGACATAACAATCCATCGCATTCGTTTTATTTGAAAATTCTCTTAAAACAGCAAAAAAAATACTTACCCTCTTCTTAAAACTATATATTTTAGTATGAACCGTTTTACCTTTATAATAAATACAAAGATTACCTTTCCGTTCACAACTTAGTAACTACATCTGCTACAGAAGGGTGTAGTCATACGATATATTTAATTCGGACATGAATATTTTTGATGTTCGTCAGTGGTTTCAGTTCTCAGACATATCAATAGCAATTAACGAAGAATCATAAGAGGCCACGGTGGCCTGTGTTTCTCTACCGTTAAAGTTTCTTTACTTTTGACGTTTGCTTTGACTTGGCCTCTTTGACATTCAATACATTGTGTACTTCTTTATTTCCAATGGTCTGTGACATGTCATAAAGTCGACGGTCGCTTTCCTTTGAAACGTTTAATATACATTGGTTTTTTCAAACTGCTTCGTGTTCAAAGATATCGTCGTCATAAGGAGATGATAAGTGAGTGAGATTTGTTCCACACTTCTTTGTAAAAAGACTCGGATCTTGATAGTACTTCTGTTGGGTCTGTGTAATGTCATGTCTTAGCACGATTCTGCTATTGTCGTACATCACTCAGTAGCGTAATCTAATACTCCTTGTTGTGTTGTAGAGACAGGCTGAAGTATATTCCTATGCGTTTCAGGACAGTCCTTCATCCAGAGATCATAATTTCTTTAATCCGCAGGCCATATGATAACAAGGGAATTGATAATAGGAGAACAGTGGAAATATTAAAATTTCATAATTTTGATCAGTATTAGATGTAACTAGGAAGTGTGACATTTATCTAAACAAGAAATTTCGTCGAAATGCTCAGAGCTCAGCCGAAAATGATTGACTAGGCTTGTTGAAAAGAGAATAGGATATCCCCAAGAAGGGTAAGAGGAGAATTCACAAAATAAAATGAGTGTACAGTTTAAAGCAAGCCAGTTTTAATCGTGAATTTCACAACAACCTAACCTGGTTTTTATTTATGCTAAAATCGTTTAGAATTCAATCTCAATAAGTATGACTACCATTGTCCTTAAAAGCAACAGAAATGGAAAGAGAGATGGCCAGTGGTGCATCATTGAAATAATAAAGTCAAGATTGTAGGAAAGAAACGAAAATATTGAGAAACATTAAAATAGGATTTGCTAAGTTTTAGCTCGAGGCTATCAGCTGTAATTGTACACTATTTTAAATAAGCAAAGCTAATCTTCAGCCGCAAGTCAGTTTTTGAGCAATTAGTCAACTTTCGTGTTACAATCATCAACAACTTTCTGTAAAGGCAGAATGCGCAATCCCGAATTGTTTTCTGTACTTGAATTTCTTATAAATACATTCGATATCCAAATTGAGATTATACTTCCAAAAAACTAAGACCACTACAATCACTGTTTATCTTAAATTTCCTAAAGACAACTGATTAAAGTCTGCTAGGATATTCATTATCAAAATCACTCTATTAAGTGTATAGCAATAGTAAGAACGGTGTATTCAAAACTAAATAGTCACTGTTTGACTACCTTGGGAATTGAACAGTACTCTACCGATAGACTGGAGCAACCTTCCAGGTATAGTCCAGTGTCTGTATTTAAAAAGACAGGAGCAATGATTGACACGACTAGAAAATAGAGGGAGTAATGAAACCTCTATGAGATAGTCTAAGCAGCTATAAAGTAACCCTTGTTGGCAGCAAACACTTTCATGATACGTTGAAGTAGTTTTTGGGATGAGCGTAACCATTAAATTAGGTCACTTGTTTGTACATAGTTGAGTACAAAAGAACAAAGTACCCCTGTTTTCTTATTGCCTCCTCACTGGTTGTTCTGTGAAAAGTTACCGGTCGGATATTGAGACATCTGCTAACACCTATCACTTCGGTTTTATTGATCGCAAGGAGTTCAATAAAAGGAGTAGAGATCCCAACATAGCTACTCTATAACTATGTAAAGATGTGTAAACGCACTACACTTCTTTTGAGCAGTTTTCAATGAGTACTGTCCTTTACGTGGTATGTGTTTCCGAAAGTGTAAAAAAGTGCATATTACATTTATCTGCCAGAGGTGTAATAGGTATAGCTATGAACATAAGACTCAGCAGTGGCGCTGTTACTAAGTAGTACCTTTTAGACATATCAATACTTGAACAAAAACAAAAGCAGCTAAGACCTTTAAATCTCGCTGTAATTAATTCTTTGATTTCAAATGGAATGTCACACCTGTGCCAAAGCGATCCCTCAGAGCTTAAAGCAGAACTTATTCGGAACAACTGATCCATCTAAAAGGATTACTCGTCAAAGAATTGTTGGTTAAAGCTTAAGGATCAGTGCTTTAGACGGGACTCGTTTGTCAAAATTAAGTCAATCAAATAAAATCCGTCTTAGAACTTGGAGAAATTGATATATTTAATATCAAAAACGATTCTGTCAACAATAAATAATCGAGCACCGGAAACTAACCAAAGCCTATGACTTCTGCTACTGCGAATGCATCTGCGAATTAAAGGACCGTTGTACTATCTTTGAGATGGCCATGATGTCATTGAAAAGTGTTACTCGAGGTTTGTTCATATTATCCAATCTTGAAACTTGTGACCTTTCAGGAGAATTTTTAAGGACGGAGTTTTTTGATGAATCTGCAAAAGAAGAAAGATGAGACACAAAGAGAGAGAATTTCAATTTTTTTTTCAAAGAAACATTCCACATAAAATCTGTAGATATCATTGACATTATACCTTGTGAATTTTTATAGTTTGGAAATACCTGCAACCAAACCTTTCTCTATTTTACAAACAAGGAAAGTTCAGAATCTAAAATTTCGTACTGTTGACTCTTTCGAATAATGATGAACAAAATAAATTATGAATAGAAGAATTTATCAGAGGAAAATATGGCCTTGTTGATTTTAGCCCTTAAAATGGAACCAAACAATTATTTTTCACATTTTTGGAGTTAATACAATTATTTCGGGAAATGACTGAAAGAAAATGAGTTGATATCGATGCGGTTGACTATTGATATTTTTGTTGAATCCTTACTACCAGATACATTGCAATGCCAGATTCAAATCATGCTCTGCAAGGAGTTCAATGGGTATTACCAACCATGCAGTATATATTATGTACTGCAAAGCATCTTACTACTTTGACGACAAGATAAAAAAGATAATCTAAAGACAGAATAGATGTGATTGTACTATTTACTAAGATAGGGTTGTGATGTAGGATTTGGGGGTTTTAAAGGCATCTGAATATCCAAGACTTGGGGCAGCTGCTGTAGGTTAATAGAATTCATGAGTCAATTAAAATGGCTTTGTTGTCCTTCTC
>JAAAKL020000680.1:0-38168 GCA_010016065.2 Carybdea cf. marsupialis auct. non (Linnaeus, 1758)
ATTTCACTTTTCCTTTTTACCACTGCTTAGTAGTATATATATAAGTATATATATAAATATATATATATATATATCATATATATTTTTTAATTAAAATCAACTACTTGATGATAGTATTTCAAACTCCCTTAGCACACACATTTAAAATGTTTCGTTAAAATGGTTTAAGCGGAGACTGCCTGCCAATCAATGGGTGCTAAATAGAATTTGTATCTGTTTTCATTGAATATACACTAGTACATAATTGCCTATTGGATCTTGTTCGACAGTGGAGGCAAAAGATAAATTTGACAAGTTGTATCATCAAATGGGAAGTTGTACAAAGCCGTGGCCCATCATGTATTTTGCGCAAAGGTGCAAAGATATGTAAACTTCGACCATCCCAAAATTACAGATATTGTTAGTAAGGGCTTCCTCTCCCACTGCTATCATAAAAGTCTCCCTTCAAATAAGTAGTTACAAGAATCATAAATTTTAAAGACATGTCCAACGAAGGCCTTTTTTAACAATGGTGATTGAAAGCTTTACAGCATTTCCTTTTTTAGCCAAGACAAATACGTTGTTCGTTTCGCAGTTCCAGCTAATTCTCAATACTTTTGTCGCCATTTGCATAGGCCAGTTTTTTCAGTGTTAGCGTTAGTTTATGTTTGCTAGTGAAATCATGGAATCTTTTGCAGTACAAGGATACCTGTTTATCTTCGTGGAATCTCCGTAGTTATCAGTGAACTTTGATTCAAGACAGGCAGGTTATATAGCAGTTTCATCAGGCTCTTAGTTTTAGGGCTCTTTAAAGATAGGGCCTAAATGAAGGGCTTATTTTAAGGGTGTATTATCAAAAATCACCTTTTGCAACAGCCGACAAACCCACTCTATCTCGGGCCCTCAGATGACTTTAAAATTTGGTCTGTTGTTTGGATAAGTGCAAGAGATAAGGAAATTATGTTCGTCGCGATTTAACGCAGACGACTGAAATGAGAATCGATAGACTTCACTATGACTATTGTTGTCCCAATTGTAGATACCAAAAGAAACATGTTAACCCATAAAAACCGAAAACTTTGCAAGGTTTTGGAACGACCTCGAGGTGACTAAAACAATCTTAAATTTGAAAAGAGCTTTTTGGTTTCTCAAAGAATTATTAAGCAAATCCTTCCTGTTTTGGATTAATAGGTAGGCCTATATGAGATATTAGCAAGCACGAGGGCTTAATCACCGACGAAAGGCACGCACTCGTTTTTATAAAATTTCAACAACAAGATGTATAAATTTCGTAAAAAAGCAGCGAAAAATTTAAAGAGTCAAGAGTTCAAAGAAAGTTACAGGGTCATAAAGAAAAGTCAAAAGGGAAATCACAGAATCGGAAAAACGGCAATAGGCCGAATAGAGGTCTGAAAAGCGGCACGTAGCCAATGACTAAGTGGTTTTCTTCTCAAGAAAGCATGCAAGTGAGCCTATCAAACAACCAGAAGTGATGGGACAATAACTTTGTCTGCAAGGGATTTCATTTGACCTAAGCCGGTTTATTCCAGAGAATCGCTCCTTTTTTTCTCTAGACCTGATCTTAGATGCAAATCCTCTCTTTCTTTTGGTCTGCATGGAAATTCTTGCATTGATAAGTTTGTGTGTTATTGACTCTTTATACCTTCTAGAAGTCAAAATTGTCTTTGTTCGTTGATGTCTTTGGTATAGTTCTCTGTAGATCATGTAAAACTTAAAATTAATTTGAGCATGATATTTGTACATCAATACTATTGCTTTAATATTCTTATGGCTGATATGGCTGCCAGGTGTGAAACAAATGCAATTTTATAAATACTCAAACACTTCAGTAGAAGATTTTTCAAGACTAAATATTCTAACACTTTTCGACCCAGTTGATGCCATAGATGGTAGATGTTTATCATGAATTGAGTCGTGCTTCTTATTCTGAGCTCAGAAAAAGACTACGTCTCAAGACATGATAATCATCTACCATATAGTATTCAAGACGTTGGGTGTTTGGCGTGTTTATCTCGTATACATTCTCTACAACCTCACGGTCATTTATTGGAACAACTCTGTTCTTGAATTCAGGTTGTAGGTGCCTAGAGTAGACAACGTTTTTCCTTCACAATTGCATATGTTTCAGAGCAAAAACTTAGACTTAACGAGATCCAATAAGTTGCCATAAACCAAGCCTCCACCAAGTAAATAATATTATTTAAAAATGGGTTTCTGGAATTTATCATAGTAGTGCGATGATAACGGATCAGAAGGGAGCTACCATTACTGCTCATTGAGCCCTTACTGCCACTTAGAGTCCTTTAACATTGCATCTGATGACAATAAAAATTTTCCTCGATACCTTAGTGGAAATCCTTGAATTTTCCTGATTATCACTTGATGAAAACTAGTGGCCGCCATGATGTTTGTTGTACTTCTATTCCATCACCTCTCACTTAATTACTTACTTTTTCCATAATTGCTAACCTAGTTTTGTTCTTAAATAAATGCATACTTACAATCGTACTTACTTTCCTCATTACCTACTTATTTTCTTTCTTACATACTTCCTTTCTTACGTACTGACGAACTTTCTTTTTTACTTGCTTACCTATTTTCTTCCCCCCTCCCTTTGTTTCTTGTTTACTTACCTTCTTACTTTTTCTTTCTTACTTATTTCTCCAACTTACTAACTTTCTGTTTTCCTTCCTTCCCTTTCTTCTTTCTGTCTTTTTTCTTTCTTATTTACATGCCTAATTTCCTTATTTGCTTCTTTCTTCCCTACTAACCTACTTTCTTCCTTTCTTAATACCTTCTTTGTTTCACTTTTACTTCCTAATTTACTTTCCTACTTACTAACTTTGATTCCTCCTACTTTCTCTCATTCTTTTTTCTTTCTTACTTGCATACTGATTTTCCTCATTTGTTCCATTCTTCCTATTTTCTTTCCTTCTTTTCTTTCCTACTTGCATACTGATTTTCCTCATTTGTTCCTTTCTTACGTATTTTCCTACTTACTAACTTCCAAATAGTTTATTGGTGGTACAAAACAATAAAACTACACAAAATTGCGAAAACATTTTAGTACCAAAAGGAGCCAAAAGATGTTTAGACCCTTCTGTATCATCCAGCTCATAGTAGGAAAGACCATAAAACAGTAGCAGACAATTTTTATACACCATCATTCGATGAGGAGCATAGGAAAGCTATTGCTTATAAGCCTATGATAGCATTTAAGAGAGCGTTTTCTGTTAAGGATAGATTAGTACGAGCAATAATAAGACAAGCTAATGCTAACAGTGATAATGTTTTTGCATCATGCCGAAAATTACACTCAGAAACTAACAATCACTGATCTCTCAGATTATCGACTTAACTATCGCACAATTTAGTACCGTGGTTATGTCGTGGCTTTTAGTGCAAGTGGTCTGGTGATCCATATCCACCACTACGGTACATATTCATATTGATTGAGACATCATATATCTGACGATTGCTGGTGTTGTTTGAGCACGTGAATACGGCATTGAAGACGCGATGAGTGGAATAAGAGAAAATTGGGCTCCTGGTAGTAGTGAGAATTCGTGATTGATTTCCCAAGTTCTCGACCGCTTGTTGACTTGCGTGGTCTTCTTCATCGCATATCTCCCTTATATCCGATATTCCTGTAAAATATCTACCTGAATATGTCCCCCTATATTTTCTACTCTGGCTATAGGCCTAAGGAAAGGCAATTTTACTATCATGTGACTAAATGAGTCTTTTCTGATCCAACGTATTTGCATACATGGGATCAATAGGACTTCGCTTGTTGTAAAACCATAATTTGGCTGATTTAGTCTGCCTCGATATTTTTTTATAAGTTGTTTTCTCTTCAACGAATTACAAGAGCAAGGATGAGTGGTCTCTCCATAAGAAGGGCGTATGTGCAAATGTACGAGTTTTGTTAATAACATCCAATCCCTCTGAAGGGGACGTGAAATTTCTCCAATTATATTTCATTGATACCATCGTCAATGTGGTGCTTGTTTGGTCCATTAAAGAGAGCCTTACCATAGTAAAAGCGCCTCCTCTATAAAGAACGCGATTTGCCAGAGGCGCCTTACCTAAGACATTGGAACTTCTTTGGAGGCCATGTGGTAATCTTTTGGGGGATAACACAACTCTTTGATCATTGTTGATCACATTCAGGAGGAAATAGAGAGAACCTGACATAATCGGTAATAAGTATCTGAAATTATATAAATATTAAATACAAATATAGAGTTAAAGAGTTACTTGATGCTTTTCTTGTTCTACTATAAACAGCAAATTGTTTGCAGTTGAAAACAGATATCAGACATAGCAGTACGATCATAGTTTGCTAAACAATCGATGAACAAATCAAGATATAGGCGACGTCGGTCCATTAAGCTTAGACAGCAAAGCCTTATCTGACCTCTGTCAAATTATTTACTTTAGAGTCTTGAGGATGTTTAGATTATTTACATAGAAAGAAGCCTAATAGGTTATTTAAAGGGAAAGGGAAGTCACTGTATTTCAATAATGCCATAGAAAAATCTGAGAAACACTCTCGTCAATGAATACTAGATGTTAAAGCATTCATCGATATTTAATAAATATCCGATTATGTAGAAATACAAAGAGTTCCGACAGTTGAATTTAAAAATGAGAATGATCCCTATCACAAGAAATACTGATCTGATAACATCTGAAGACAAATAGGTTTGTTTTCCTTGTTATTTGCAAAGCAACACTTCAACAGATGTTATGGGCAACTTCAAAGACTTATGATCGACGTACGGCTACCTGTTGTTTTAACACTTTCATTCAAACTCATAATGAGTATTTCACCAAGGTATCGTGTAATTAATACAGCTAGTGTGATAACAACTTTATATTTTCTCCGGATAGATCGATTGTTAGGTACGTCTTCTATTTCTTCATGCCCTGTCCATTCCTCTCTATCTTGGTCCAGACCGATAGCTGGCAGCTTATTACAGGAGGGTGGGAGGGCACAGACAAGTGGCACATAACAGTTGGTTTGAGGGAGTTCTGAGCGCCTTGGGGATTCTACGAACCTGATAACTTTTCATCCTTGAGGATTTCGGAGATCCCTTGAAATGAACTAACGTGTAGTATTTTGTAGTTAGTAATTCGTGAAACTTTTTGTTCACTCTTTACTAGGAAATATCACAATTGTTATATCTTAGGACTAACCGTTTGGGACAATGAGAAAAAGTAAATAGGTCAGTTTTTGACTTCGAAGCGATGACGTCATAGTACATCCCCAAGTTGACTAGTTCTTAAACATCATCCATTAATCTATCGCTGGAATATCGTTGAGTATCGAAACTTAATATACGCTTTTTTCGTTAGGTTTAAAAGATAGTGAACATAGAACTGACTACAAATAGCAAGTTTATATGGAATTTACGTGATTTGTGCCAAACATTAGGACTTTTTGCTCAGTGTTTTGACAGTGAACATTTTATATTCTATGTGTGTAATTCTTTGCAGTTGGCAATTGAAGCATTTTCATTGACACGTATCTGAATATTCATTCTCAAATTTATCCTGAATAAATATGAGATGAATTCAGAAACTTTGGAAAAAGTTGGCGAAATTGTTCATGAGTTATCAGGAAAGATGTAGACCATTGAGAAACTTTAAAGATGTTCATTTTAAGTTATTGCTGACCAGCAGTTACTATGTTTGTAACTCTATAGAAATGTTACAAGAATGAACTGTTTAACAAAACTGGAAACAGTGTTTTAGGAAAAGTAGAAAACCAAAATAAAAACTTAGTTTCAATGGAAAACATATAACGGAAATTATTCCGAAAAACAGCACTACACATGAACTTTTAAATAACAGATTTGTCCATGAGCACAACTGATATTGGATTTTATTTCTTTTTAGTCAGTTCTGTTTAACGGAACAGAAGTGTAGTTTCAATGAATACGATAATTGAAAAAAAGGTTGGAATTATCATCAAAATTTGAGAAACGATGATCCTACCGGCAAGCGTTTCGTGACGTGATCACAATCTTAAAGATGCCTTCTCAGATATTTGCATCAAAGTCTAGAGAAAACCATAACAGCAAACAAGAGCATGTTAAGCGAATTAAGAATATGGATAATCTGTTTACGTTTTTTAATTACTATAATGAGCGGCGCATACTTTAATCGTGTGCTCTCATATCGGAATATAAATACAGGTTTGTAACTCGTAAAACTTGGATGAAATTCGTCAATAGAGGCAGACAAATTTTCAGTAAAACTCTCACCGCATCTATTTAGGCAGGGTAATTTTTTCTCCTCAGTCCCCCCGCCTCATTCAAGTAGCGTTTTCTCACTAATCTCTAAAAAGACTGGATCGAGCTTCCCATTGTTTCCAACAGCGAAAAAGTAGAGTCACGAAATACTGGCCCCCATCAGTTAAAATAGCGCGGTAAGGTCCGCCATTTTACATAACACTGTTTATACGCTTTGTTTTATGGCTTCTAGCAACTGACCTCACTTTGAGACGGAAGATGCTCGATCCAGTGTTTTTTCAGAGATCATTGCTTCTTCTGACTGTAATGTTGCCAAGATTTTAAATACGATTGAAACCGAGGTGGAAGTAGAGAACAGGGTAAAAGCTGCGGAAAGTGGACAGATGATATTATTGTCATATTGGACGCGAAGTGTTATTTACGGTGATAGTAAATATTCATAATGATTAATTCATTGATATGAATAATACAGAAATATTCTATAGTATTTTAATCTGATAAAAGCAAGGAAAAGAACTGGAAATTGCATGGCAAACTATACTGAATGCGAACCATAATATATGCACTGCAGTGTGCAAACAGGAATATTTTAGAATAAAGCGAGAGAAAAAATGAGGTTTTTGAGATGTGAGGAAAGCTTAGTGCCCCAAGAAAAGGAGGTTTTAAGTTAGCATTTGTGGAGTCATAAACTGTGACGAACGTAGGTAAGGGAAGAGATATGACTGGAGTGATGTAGAGATTTAGCCGAAAAAAGTAGGAGATATAAAACTTCAGTGCCACACTCAACTCCTTTATCTCCGACCGCGATTTTGAGAAAAAAAGCTTTATTTATTCAGTGGTATTCCACTATTTTAAACTTAAAGATAATAAATTTTAATGAATTATACAATTTTAGGTGATTTTCGATTCAGATACTTCATTTCGCATCAACTGAGGTCAACGATATCTCAGCTTCTTAACGAAGAAAAATTTCACTGCGATGTCCTGAGGATGATCTAGTTGACATTTTTCTTTTCTGTTCGAAACGATAAGTAGAACAAATAAACATGTCTTACTCAGTATGTTCATAGTGCAACAGAAATCCTTCATTTAGGCCTACTTACTAGCTTTGTAGACTTTTAATGACATGACTATCCTTATAGGCTCTACAATGCCTGTTTGAATTATTAATACTTTAGCATAATATCTGAGTCGTCATCAACACCGCTTATATCCTGTTGACCATGTTTACGAGTATCACCAGTCTTCAAATTCCCCTGAAATTTATAGTGTTCTTAAGATCAACCCTACTCTTATTTCCTTTACGTGTTCGTTTCAATGTTCTCCTTCAGTATATTTTTTCTAGAAAGGTGGATTTGTGTCATGTCGATTAATAATTAATGTTAGAATCACCTTACTTGAGAACACTCGAAGCATGGGATTGAGAAGGGAAAAAACAAAGGCACCAAAAATAATTAAAGCTCGACATCGCTTTGATTCCAAGGAACAACTAGGCACTAAAAGTTGCGATTCTTACAAACAAATTCTTGATAACAGATGTTTTGATAGAAATGTTGATAGATAAATAAATAGATGTTCGGAGTTCCTAGGTGCTCGATATCTAATATTGACGTCATTTTAGTTTTTTAGCCAATCAAGTTACTTACACTTTAAAACTTTATCAGCAAAACGGAGTTGGGAGCTGCTTTCCTCCCTAACCATACACCTCTTAAACTTGACAAATTATTTTCATGATCGAAGATTGAATTTTCCAGCAGGGAGTTAATACAGGATATCTTCAAGGAAGCCAGCAACTATAAAGAAAGTCTTTCAGTTATATACAACAAAAAGGCCAAGAGACTGTTGAACTACGAAAGTCTGCAACAGTTGTTAACAAACACTCTTCAAGTATTCTTCAAACAAATCATTAGGTAACAGGAAGAAGAGGGATCTTCTCATCCGTGCTCTTTTTTGAGTCTATTCTTTCCTTTCTTTCAGTTTTTGTAGTGGCTTATTGCTTATAATTCAAGCAAGACCAATATAATTTCTCCATGTCAAATTTCACGATCTCCCAACTTAAATTTTATCCCTCAAAAGCTGAAAAGGAAGCCAGAGATTGCCGCTGGAGATTGAGAACTGGTGTGTAAGTTGTGATCACTAAGGGTGAGCATTTAATAAATGGGTTATAGAGATAAGCCTTTCCGGATGGGCAAAAATTGATATTGAAGCAGTTGAAATACGACAATTTTCATTAGTTGATCAATTACATTACATAACAATCAGCAGTTAAAGGTATCACGCAGTTTTAGAAATAATTACGTAGCAAGTTTAGTGTTGAATACATGGTGTTTGTTTGCTTATACATTTTAAACGACCTTGTATGGGGGCTGATACTTCTAAATTGTGTAAAAATAAACTTTTTGACTCAATAAAATGTAAGAACTGGTGCTTACTGTCTTAAGAATGTTTAATTCGCTCTTTATACATAAGATTGGCATTGTCATTGTTACTTGAAAACGTACACCAAATAGTTACAAGCTCTTCTCCCCCTGTCCCTGTTGACCGTCCCTAACATCGCTAACAACCCCTTGGGCTCCTCAACTTTCCTAAGCAGGGTTAAGTAAACACTGGTGTAAGATGTTTTCCCCACCCTTAGCAGATTTTAGAAGTTATTTTATTTTTTGTTTGTGTACTGGTTGTTGCTGTTGTGACTGTGGTGGGAGATTATAAGACTTTAATCAAATTCATACTAACACAGCTGCATTGCGCAGCCTACGTAAGAATGAGTTTCTGTCTTCTTCTTAACATGGCTTAATAATTTTAATACAATGAATGCGTTTAGACTAATGCCATTACTTATGCACAGACGACGGCTAAGTAGGCATGATAGCCAATGCGGCAACCTTCAAAGGAAAAAATGGTCTATAGTTATCTAAAAGATTCAATATCTTTTAATGGAATGTTCTTGGCAAAGAGAGACAAAACTGTCAAAGAAGGTAGATGACGAGTGAAAATTGTTTCACCTCTGTATAGCTTGTATTATCTGCTTCCTAGTCCCGTATCCATGACCGCAGTTTAGTGGGATTTTCTCAGTAAGATAACAGCTGTATGAAGAAGAGGATGAGGATGAATTTGAAAAGAGTGTAGCATAATTGGGGCGGGAAGCACCCATCTTAAAGAAAGGATGGAGCCCTCCTCGTCTACTTCTTTCCCACTAAAATCTATTTGGCCAAATAAATAAGAAGTTGGTTGGGTCATAGCCCTGGAGCATCAGTGGTGATCTTAGTAACACATCATATCTTGCAAAGAAGAGTAAAGTTTGTGCTCGAATATGCAATATAAAACAAAATAGCAAAACATAAAGAAGGACACTCTGCCAAACTTCATTTGTGACTGACAACTAAAGCAGCCTCAGAAGGAAACTTACTAGAAGTAGCTTTCACCTACTATGATCAAATATACAAAAATGATCGAATATGTTTCTGCGGTAAATTTCTACAAATTTGTTTTATCATTCTCAAAGATGAAATACAGTCCAGGTATAAATCAAAATTTAGCAATTTTGTTTACCATTGTGAGGAAATTATGGTACTAAAATAAACATAGTTAATTCCACCGAAGCTTTCAAATCGTTCATGTACAAATGCATGAATTTTCTTAATTTCCTCACAATATCAAATAACTTTGCGAATTTAGAAGCTTCGATGAAGCTACATGATATTTGTTTGATTCTATAATGGACTCTCTGTAATAAGACTTAGCCTAATTAAGACATCTATATATCTTAAACAAATTTGGTGTCACCTTTAAAATCTTATAATGAGCTCTTACAATTAACTTCCCCTATATCGAACTTCCATTATCAGTCACACTTCCATTCGTTCTTTAAACGTAATATCTTCTGTCCAGAATTCAAACTTTTACAATCTGATGGCTTATGATAAATAGGTTTAGTTTATCAGTTAACTTTCAAAGGACGTTCATATTTTGGATCTTAGCTGTTCAGTATCATAACGTTTACAGATTGAAAGATCCACGACCTACTTTAGTTTTGCATAAAATTAAGATGGCGACCGTTTCTTCGCAGCCTAAAAGCACAGAAAGATAAAGAAAATTGAATTAGGTTACTGTCGAAGGATTCGGTGAAAGTGTACCAAACAAAAAGGAAGAAAGGACTGTACTACTAGCAATTTCATTTATAACTAAATTCACACCTGAAGCCAAACAAATCTACAACCAAAAATTTGAAAGAATACGTTAATTTCCCCTTATTGAGGCAGTCTGTCTTTTAAACAGACTTTTAATCCTCTAAGACTTCAAATTATCGACGTCTACTGTATAAATGAAAAGATTGCATTGAGCTAGTTTAATCTGATTCGGACAGAAGATGCCCACAGCGACTAAAACAAATACAACTCACTCCAAAGGTTGACAATCGTAAACATAAATGAAGCCCCAGGGTGGTTATGAACAATACAGGAAATTACCACATGTAGGATGCCATGCATTCTAACGTCAATACCTAGAAATTGGCACTATATACTATGATGAACATAGAAAAAAAACAATGATATTCGCTGTTGTAGCTTCGCGTTTGTGAAATTTCAGGAAACTAGCTACCTGAGAATTAAACATTATTAAGTAATGGTCTCAATGTAAGTTATCAACAATATTTTTATATGCTTTAGTGTATCAGTCCAAACCATTTGGCATTTAGATTGAGGTATTTTGGACAATATGCATGCAGGGATGTCATTTCTATTTGAGGGTAGGATCGCAATATTCTTAATTAAGGCTGACACTGGTTCTGATGGTAATCCAAACCTTTATTGTTTCAAGTCTTTCACATGCATTTTTTATTTTTGTTTTGATTCCAAGCCTTTTGAGTCTTCAATCATCCTTTGATCTTTTGAGTCAACTCACTGAATCTTTCTCTGAAAACATTTGTTACTTGCATTTTTTATCCAATAGAGGTTATATTCTTTGATTTCTTACCTTCGCTAGTCGGTATTTTCTCTCAGCGGCTCATCAATATAGAAATTGAAGAAGTCAGGGAAACATAAGCGCTTGTCTTGCTTCACCTTTATATTGCTAACTTGTCCCACAGCATTCTGAACTCTTGTTCCTACTATTTGTTAACAACACAAAATTCCTATTAGCCCGAGCTGTTTTTCGTGTTTTTTTATTCTTTTCCCAACTTTTAATAATTCCTGCTTTCTAACATTTTCAAAAGCTACAAGTAATCTATCAAGCACAGGTACAAGTCTCCACATCTAACAGGCTATCTTTAATAATATTTTCTGTGTAGATATTGGATCAATATCACTTCTGCCAGAACCTTTCCTAAAGCGAATCTTCTCTTCTGCAATTTCTCGTTTTCTTTGTTTTGTAGTGTCATGAAGTAACTACGACGATGATTAACCTTTTTCTCATATATTCAACACAAGATATCTTCTTAAAACTTACACAAAAACTTCGATTAATTCTCAACAATTCTATCTGCAATTAAACTACGTCTTCACTTTAACATCCCGTTTCAATTCTGCCCTGAGAGCACGTGGCGACGCTATTCCGGGGCACTACTTACATGTGATTGGTCCAAAATAAACAATACAACTAACAGGAAGTCATCACAGTAGCTGTAGGACATCAACTCTGTCTACATTGTTGAATATTATGACTCAGTGAGTTGATTCTATGGTCAATTCCAGACTTTTGTTTTAAATGGATTTGTTTAACATGTGCGTTAGCCAAGGCTTGATGTTCTATAACAACGTCCTTTCGACGTGGAAGAAGGCTGCAGATGATCTCTCGCCTTATACAAGCTACTTATATAAGTTGTATCAAGCAATTGCTAGGGTAATCCTATTATCTAAACTACTTTCTGCTGATAGACAACTGTCAAAACACTACTTTCAACGTTGCAAATTGTCCTTATGTGTAGTATCCGACTGTCTTCTCTTTCACAATATCATATACGAGACATTTGTCTGCATGTGATACAGATACCTTAGTGCAAGATATTTGCATTTGTCTTCACCTTCAGCGTTCTGTGTCATTCTTTCCTTGATTTATAATAATTACCATTTGATATCATGGAATGCTTTGTACCATCAAAACTTGCAGTTATGGGTTGCTTCAGTTTAGTTAAAAACCAATTAGATCTCACCTTATTGATAGCTTGTTGTCCATAATATAACAATCGTGTTTCTTCTATTCGAATATAAAAAGTCCTTATTCCATGATCTTACACCCATCGATGTTTAGAAATTGTTGCATCAAATCTTGTAAAGACCGGGATAAAACTTACAATTTGCGTTTAGTAACACGCTTACTTTGGTAAATGGTTTGGCCAGACACTAGCCACAGCATAAAGTTCAAAATGCAGTATATCTCCTAGAATTGACCCAAGAATATTTTTGAAAGCTCAAGATGTCAATCATACACTAACTTTAAAGACAAGAACTAAAGTTACACAAGACATGCCCCCCAAAACAGAAAATTACGTTGTTGTATAAATTTCAAATGAATTTTTCACGTTGTAAATGGCATAGCCTTCATTAAAATTGATACCTATAGGATATTTAACTTCCTATAAGAGGGCCTATTCAATGGCTTTGTATACGTATGTTTTGGCATTATCTGTAATGCAAATCGTAGTCTTTTCGTTGTTTTTTCTTTTCCTTTTTATTTCATATCATTGTATCAAAGGGTTTCCTATGCCTGTTTAAAATAATAAAAAGTGTCATGATATTCAGAGTACTAAAGTCCGTTTTTAACAAAGTTAGACCCTTGTTAAAAGTTTTATGTTTAAATGTAACCATGTCAAGTTTACGTTCTCAATTCATAAGTTTTGTTGTCTCCTGACTAGTCGGTAAATTAACATAAGAAATAATTGTTACCTTGATACTACAACATGTCCACTGCTATTTTCGTGGGTTGGTTCACAATTAGCAAAAGATCCACTCATGTCACACCCGTTAGGAGTTGCTGAAGGCTGGCTTTCATGTCATTGTCATTGTCAAGAATTTAGTTTTTGAGGCATAACCCTTTGTCATTACTAAATTTGCTTGTAGTAAAAAACTAGTATTGTTGTCACAATAAATTCAGAACAAAACGATGTCGCAACATCTTTAAGGATAAGTAAGGATCATTGAGCCACATTCAGTGGAGTAGCTTGGCTTTCTCCTGAATGGTCAGATTTGCATTTGCCGACATTAGTTGACGCTGGGTCTGTGTGACTCGGTCTATGTGACGCTACCATTCGTAACGTTGTTGGCCGTATCGGTTGGCAGTCCGTGTAGCGCTGCGTTTCCATTGTAATGTTAGTTGCTAAGTGGTTGCTGATCTCTCTTTGAGAAGTAAAAGGCAGAAATCCCATTCTTGCAGCATCTTCTTGTGACGATCTACCTCGCCATAAAATTATCCACGAGCCTCATCATTTGGACGCTACACATGACATGTAAGATATGTCAGGAAACAATCGTGTAAAAGTCCGGTATATATTAGGGCAATAGGCTACGCTCGAAATCGTGTATGCCACCAAATAAATACCAAACCCGTCCAAAATTGTAAAGAGTCTGCTTCACATCTTCTAACTGCTTGGAGTACGATTTCTCAAATTGGCACTGGACCTACCCAATAGGCCTACACCACCTAGGAGATAATTACTGATGGCACAATACTTCCCTCAGAAACCGAGCCAAAGTAACACAGGGTAACACTGGACATATCTCTCAGGTGTAGCACACAGATTGATAAGACTGCAAAGAGGCTCCAGCCGAGGGTAGCTATTATTAGAAAGTTAATAGAGACAGGCTGCGGAACAGCACAGAGTTTTTAGAAGATTTCAACACTCTTTTCGTGCTATGGAGTAGTAGAATATGCCGCAGCAGAATTGACTAGGAGTGCCCATACAACACAGATTTTCACTCGACTCATTTGAGGTGTTGAAGCAGATCACAGGCAAGTAATAAGGCCACCAGGTCACTTGACTGGCTGCCCACTACAGAGAATATTTTATAAACGTTGATATTCTCTTCTCACTATGAGAGATGCTGAGCCTCCAGCAGTACGCAGGGAACACGTCAATTAGAAAATGTACCCTAGGATGGATACATTATCAAGAGGAAGGCTGATAGCGATAGAAATAGTATCCCAAGTCCCAGCTAGCTCTGGACTGATCTCCAGACCACCCTTCTATAAATCAGGGATGAGGAATGAACCCTCGATGACTATTTAAGGGGCAAAAACATGCCAGCCAATGGTCTTATCATAGTAGATACAACAAAAATGACCGGGATTCTCCGATACTACCAGGAAAAAAAGGACTGAGGCCAATTCGGCTGATCACCAATAAAGGAAAAACTAAGGAAAATGTTCACAGACGGTTCACAGATGTGACCACAGTCCCCACGACACCAACTACCTAATACTACGGTGTCCTTACTCTGCAAATGAGGGAGGATATACAGCGATGTTGGAGAGTGGCGTTGTCAATAAGCGATGGCTTGTAGAAGTCCTCGTGGAATTTTGGTCACCGATCTAAACTACCACTACCCTACCCAATAGATATTTCTGACTAACTATGGGTTTGCTACTGTCAGAATTTGTGTAGTTAGAAGAATTGATGGCGACTTGCTCAACAGCGACATCAATCCTCTGCACTATTTGATTGTAGATGCCTCATCTAACTGCTGTTCACATAGAAACTTCCTCCACTTAGATCTTCAATCTTTTTGTTTCAATATTTGCTACTACCATCGAAGTCTGCGCTAGGCGGCCATGTCGAGGAAGGTTTGCAGTCGAAAGGTTTAAAGGGCCTATCCTTCTTATTGACTCCCATTGATAGAGAATTTGGCTTATTGGTTTAAGGGATTTCTTTGAAAAAATACTATAAGAATTCGATCTTTGAGCCCAAAAAAGCTTTGACAACTTCTTTCCGCCACGAACCATTCCATTCCAATTTAGGGCTTTGTGATACAGTCACTGAAAAAGCCCATGGAATGCAGTTCATACATTACAATTCTTTTCATACATTACAATCCTGAATATGCCCGGGAAATACACAGAAAAAGTATATTCCTGTGGTTTGTTCCAGCACATATGATATGACATAAAGGAGATGATTTTCCCCTTGATTTCTTAGACCCTATAGTTGTGTGGCCATACCCATCAACAACAAAAATACCTGATGCAGTAGACACATTAAACAAAGAAAGGCTGAGTTATATGGAAAATAAGGGTGTTTTATAGGCCAGGTTTTCTACCCTATCTTATGTAGGTTATTTGATTCTTTGATAGACTTCTATTTGTTTAGTGCTTGAAGCCTGGGTCCATCTATAACATGACGTTACTCTCATCTTACAAACATTTTCTCGCTTTTCTTTTCATTCGTTTGTTCTTATTGCGGAAGAATTGATGCTAGAAGTCCGTTAGTCATGTGGGGCAGCTTGTTTATCTTATTATTAGGTAATCAAAGATCTACATAATAGCACAGGATTGCGCTGAAATTGGTCTCTCCACAATTAAGTGGAACGCAATCACAGCACCGATAGCAAATTAACTAGGCATGCCGGGACATGAATGATATGATGAAAGTGTGATGTAGGTCATCCGATTAAGTCAAGTCTTTATAATGGGACTCATAAAATGCTAAATGCTTTTTCAGTTAAACGAATCAAAGTAGGCTTTGTTGAAGAATTCGAATTCAACAGCGCAACTGAGACGATTGTCGTAAAATCAAATATGTAAACATTGGCTGTTTGTTTAATGATAATAGGCCATGGTTTAACGTGCAGTGCCCTTTCATTATTTGCATTGATCTGTTAATCTCAGCTTCAAATATGAGATTGAGCTCATAAAACACAAAATACAACATTAGAAGCTGAACGTAAAGTGTGCATCAGGTTTGTGATAGTGTATTCAAGCCACTCTGCCCACCTCTAGTGGAAGCAGCATGATGGTTTACCGCCAAACCTTAGCATAGATGCAGAGACGACTGTATTGCTATAAGCACGTGCGTGAAATACTGAAAAATTTATTAATGCTCTAATTATATTAATCTACTTTACTGTTCTGATGTTCTTTCCAAGTAAAACGAAAAGGAATTTGAATAAACACGGGGGGGTATCGTTGTATCCATGTATGGAATATCGTCAAAGATTAGTTGCAGATATTGGAAATAAAACAAATAAAACATAACAGGAGATCATGGATGAAGAGGGTTTTTTCGTCAAAGAATTTGTAGATTGAGATCTAATTGAAGGGGTTTTTGGCACGTATGAGAATGGGTGGGTTGAGGAGAGTTTATTGTTATGGTGGTTTATTTAGATAAATCTGATTTTTTGTTTTATTACTAAACTTGGTCAAAGTGTAAGTTTGCCCCCAATAGGTACGTTTGCCCCCCCCCCCCCCTTCAACGATCGTGTATCCGTTTTTGACGACCCTTATGTAACTTCGCAACGGTACATCCCATGGCACTGGTCTTTGATGTACTTTACGTACTATCCTTTACTAGTAAATGTTAATGAGAAAGGTTGGAAATCGGGCTCTACTTCATCAGATCTAGGCTTTCGTGTCTAAGTCAAGGATAACGACTGCTCAACACGCTATTTTGCCAAATTATTAAGTTTCGATGCAATCCTCTGCAGTCAAACACAACAGTCAAAGGGCACTTTTTCATTTACAGAACACTTTACTATGTGTTGGATTAAAAAGAGCGGATAAAAGGGCACTTTTTCCTTATTGCAAAATCTTGGAGGGCTCGTGCCCCCTGGCTCCTACGTCCCTGGAGTGTCAAAGTGTAAACTTTTTTTATGGCTGTAGCAGCACAGCAAATATTCAAGGATGTATTGGTGTGATAATGGACATAAATAAATGAAAGATTGCATCCGATGATAACATGTTTTAGATTATTCTATAATCTGTTCAAAAACACAAAATTATATTTTAAGCAAACCTTAGTAAAAGTCTCATCAAAAACTAAAAGTAATTGTTTTATCATAAGATAGATTCCAACATCCAACAGCATCCTCCTAGGATTACAAAGCCATTCGCTCTTGATTTGTAGTCTGATTCTTGCCTCCTCAAATCTACTGACTTCTATTGTTTTTAGAGATGACTTGAAACAGCCGTGAACGAATACGGAGGATGTGTTCGTGAAGTTTTCCTTTATGTGATGACCAGCAAACTATAAATAAGCACTATAGTTCATCAACTTTTAGCTTATATTTCAATGGTGATGACTCATCGTCCATAAAACACTTTTAGTTAGACAATAGCAGGCTGTCAGGACAGGCAGGCCCAGTATTGCCCAGGCCAAGAGACTTTTAGTTGAGAATTACGCAAACTTAGAGAGCCTTGTTCAAAAATTGTTGTACCGTTCATAAAACAAGTAATCCATTAACATAAATATTTGGAATATCTGTTGACGGTACAGAATAATAAAATTGCACAAAATAGCGAATCCATTTTGTACTTAAACGCTTTTTTGTCTGACGCTTCTTCTGAGTATAAAATCGTCAAACATAAATAAAGTACTCAAGTGTGACGTCATAATTTTATGAAATCACATTTTATGAAAAACAAAACTCTTTATTAGCTGAGATCTTTTTGTTGATAAGCATAATCTTTTTAAGTTTTACTTTGTTTTTAATTCTCTCAATACAAAGCTGGGTTGCCACTTCAAGGCATCGAGTTACTCTGAAAGGAGTCGAAATGAGAAGTAAACAGAAAAAAAGATGTAAGTTTTAAACAAAAAATTAAAGATTTCCTAGAAAATGGAGGTTGACATTAGATTTGTCAGTGTCAATTTTTTGTTCTGTGTTTTATACTACTTCAGTCTGGCAGCAATGTTGGTGTTGATGAAGTTGTTATAGTTGCTATTTGTTGAATTACCAGACCAGAGGTAGAAGTGTGCTGTCTTTTGTCAATCTCAAATCTACCTGCCATTTACCAAAAGACCAATAGCCTATTACAAATTTGAGAAGGAAGAGTTGAATTACACCCTTTCAGAGTCCAAAGCATACGTAACTTCACAAAACCTTGCTTTTGCAAACCCAGCTCATTGTCTTATGACCTGAGTCCAGATTAACGTAGATGGAAATAGTCGTTAGCGGTTGATGAAATTACTCTGAAACGCAGTATCTTGTGAGCTGGCGTTTGTTTGGAGGTTGTGTTATCGATGCGATGCACAAAGAAATTGATTTCCTTAAAAACACGTTTTTGGACGTCATATCTTAAGTAATATATACTCAATCAAGCTTGTTTTGCTAGAAATGATGTGTGGACTGACAGCGTACTAGAAGTAGGGTCATAAAGTTTGTAAAATACCATTTTAAATTAGTTTTACAAACACAATTTCCTAGTCCCGCCTACAAGATGCAGATACAAACAAATTAAAACAGCAACAACAACAACAACAAAATAGAGCTATTCGACATACAAACATTTCTGGTTTTTTGTTGTTTTTTAACTTCTACATCAATAATGTTGGTAAACTGCCCCCATGGGGGCTAATTGGAAAAAGAGCTCAATAAAGTACCTACCATATCCTCCGAGTTTTTGCTTCATAAAAATCAGTTTGGAAATTCTCCACAATAGCAGGGATTTTTACTTCGTGCATTTTGCAAAAGCTTCGTTTTTTTGGTAGATCTATTTCGAATTACACTTTTGTTATTGGATCTATTGTGCAAACACCTAAAAACGGCTTGAACACGTATATCCTCATATCCTCATGCACAGTGCTCTGCTATGCACAAAGAATTTCGCGCAAACCACAGTAATCTCGTCTACTGTCTATCCAGAAACTCTGCAAGTGTAACACGTTGTTGGGCCATAATCGGAATTAGGGTTTATGCAGAAGGATGTAACCCCCGAGGGGCAGGCCACCAATATTTTTGACTCTCTTGGTTTTGAAGTTTTGCTATTGAATTTTTAAGTTAAGAAAAGAAGGAGAAAATCGGAAATTCAAGAAGCCCATTGAATGAATTGTAGGCCTACTTGTGTTTGGGTAGCCCTGCCTTGTCACACATGTGTCACGCTGAGTATGCTTGAAGAACACGTGAAGGGTACAAGTAATGGCTGTCTACTCATCCACTTTCACTCTAGGTTACTCAGTAAGTCGCTCAGATGAACCAACAGTTGATCACTCATACGTTGACACCGACGTAGTTTGATCATATCGTACGCAAACCAAGTCAGAAATCTTTCTAAAATTTACCATACTTCTAACTCCTCGACGACGCTGTGCATGAGAGAAAGTTACCATCCCCAACCATGATCTCGTATATAACAAACAATGCTTGATGAATTCTTCTATCTCAGTTGAATATCACAAGTCGTGCTGCCCTATCTCAAAAATTCTATATCTCCTTTCTATGCTATCTTGTTTTACCTAAATCTTAAAAGTTGAGAGAGTAAGTCCCAACCATATGGTTGTGCTTAGTTCTTAATATACTTGTTGTGTACTTCGGTGCGATGTTTTGCGAGCAGTAAAGGAGCATTATTAGATCTCAATGGATACAGGCGATTCTTGTTTAGAAAGCAGGTTACCATTAGTGTTGTGTAGTGTAGGAAACGCGTCAAACTGTGTGCCAATCCCTTAACACAACTATCAAACTTGATAACCCACTGCGTTTTCTCTCTGTCATCCATTCAGTTGGTCCTGGTTACATGTCCTCTGGTCTTAATACTCTCTAAAAACTAAGACATAGAGGATCGCTTCCTGATCTGAATTTGTTAACCAAACAGTTCTTATTGTGTTTGTTCTACGGAGGCCATGAAACCTTAGTAGTATGATGCCTTGTAGGGCTCCAATATGAGAATTCAGCTAACAGCGAGATCTCTAACTATCACAAATTTGTCAACACATCCCATTTTTTGTTGTCTTATATCTACTAGACCTGAACTAAAATCACTAAACGATACTTAACGAACTCAGAGGTTTTAGGCTCAAGATTGTGGAATATCCCAAGAGATGATTTCCGCGCAAAATTTAAATGGCATTTTCCAGCGATCGATTTTTTAGTTGATTTGTAGTGACGAAAAGAAGAAAAAGACGACGAATAAGACGTAAATCAGGAAGAGGGACGACTGCAATAAGAGTGTTCTACCTTCGCTAGCACAATATGGGGGTAACTTATATTAATAGTCAAATCCGACCACATTACCGTTGACGGTACCCATTTCACCTCGTAAAGATGGGAGGTTGCCTAAGCTGTCGCACCATAACCTCAGAATGAACTACCGTCGATCGATTTGTTCATATGATTCCAGTTACACAGAATTCACCAGCTCCTCATAAACAAATATCATACCTAGCTAAGCCACTGGACAAAATTGATCTCAGCAAATGATACGGATAACGACTAAAACTTTAGGAGGTGACTTATTGGAGCTCGGGGAGTATCGTCCCCCTACAAAGGGTCTGTTTAACCATAGATATGTATAAATTTATTCAGATCTATGATTAAACAATATGTATGTTTGTATATATTTTAGTTTTGTAGATAAAATGTACAAAATAAAATGATTTTCAACCAGAAAGTATCAATCGAGTCTGAAGTGCTCCAGTCTTATGAGAAACTACTAACGAAGAGCTCTCCCCTTGGGCCCTTAGACATCCTCTACCGGAAAGATTCTTCTCTGGGGGTCGTCATGCCTCTTGAAGTTAATAAATGGGGTCCTTGGTTGTAATAGGTTAGGAACCACTCCTTTAAATCTTTCATTCGATTGTATGTTATTCTTAAACGTACATCAATATCCTTATCATTGCTAACCAATGAAGGTTACTTAAGATAAAAGTACAAAGGTCTGTGATAGGATTAAAAGTGATCTGGGATGGCATGATCGAAGGTCGATTCAGTTTAAGAAGGGGCGGGGACGTATCCTCGTAATTCGTCGAAAGCAACCATTGTGATTCAAAAGCAACTTCAGTGTATGGGTGAATATCCTGCCCGTACAATGTTTGCTTATAGGCCTATATGGGGATATATGCTCATGGTGTCTAAGTTCACGAGCAATTAACAAAGTTAGTCTTGTTTCTTCACAGAGCAATACAGTCAAAATATTTGAATAGAATGTCCAGGGGAATCAGATCACACAACAGAAAACAAAGACTATGCTTCTCCATATTATCTTAGCAGGTTATTGAATTCTTGCATGGTAAGCTATTTTATATTGTTACTTATCAGCAAAGCGCTGAATTTGCCCACAGAGAGATCCTTCAGGTTTGTCTTCCACATATCATTGCATCTTTATGATGAGAAGAACCCTCTCCCCATAGTAGAACAACCTTAAGTTCTGTCACTTCCTTAACCATAGAACTGATTTCCCAAGCGTACATTTCCCACCTGGGATATCTTGCTACGGTTCACATAAACCCGCAAAGTCCTCTACAAAATAATGACCTGGTTACAGTCAATCCTCTAGCAACAGCGAATATAATGATCATGTCCTCATAACAAGTCTCTGTCCAACCGAGTATCTTCGTATGTACTCCATACACCTAGGGATGTTCTCTGAAATATATCCATTAAAATCTCCCCCAATCCAATATTGATGATTGTCTCGCTCACTCCAAGCCATATAGTTTGCTTTTGATAAGATGCCCATCATCTAACTCCACTGCTTGGTTTGTCATTTACGGGAGAAAGAGCAGCAAATAATATTTTACAACTTAAGCGGATTGGAGAAGTTTAATAACTAATATGTTCAACAAAACGTATTTGACACTTAAACAAGGAAATATGTCAAACTGGTAGGATTTGAGGTACTTCCTTTCAAACAAAAGCATACATAATTTTTTTATCAAAGGTAATCGTCCGCCCCTGCCCTATCTCCAAATATCCATATGATAAACAATGGCTAACAATGGAAATATCTGATTTCTTTTATAGCCCTTCTGAGTTCTTTCTTGCACCAGAGACACTTTTGGCGAATCAGATTAGTGGATGTTATCAACCTGTGGTGTTTACCATATTTGGGAACGGTAGTTCCCAACCCTCAGGATATTGTAAAAGGGAGGCATGTAGCCATGCTCGGGGTTGGAGCTCGGGAGTTGGGTGAGAAGTTGAGTTGAATATCGATCAGAAGGTTGTTAATGTTTAGATATCCATGTGTATGCCGGTGATGCAGAGTACCCAGTATTCGGGGACTATTGAAGAAACAGAGACCGGATCGCTTGTCTCTTGATTTGGGTGCAATCAAAAGCGCGTACACCACACAACCTTTGTTACTATATTTCTATTCTTTTGAACATCCTTGTGCACCCCTGTGTTCGCTGCAAGCATTTTTATTCTTTTATTTGGATGATTATTTATTTTAATCGTGTTTTCGTTTTTATGACTTGCTGTCTAGGTATGGATTTATCAAGGGAGCTGATTCGATATATGGAAGTTAGTGATTCGCTTCCTCCTTTTTGGATCATTCACATGTATCCAGAGCTGTCTGATCGATTTCACAGTGGAGTAAACTTGTGGTAAACGTTAACCCGCGGGGAATGGTCATGGAGTTCAGCAACTGCGGTTAACGGGAATCCCCTTTAGCATATACTGTCAACGACAGCCTGGGTCCTCGAAAAGGATGTTGTAACAATTTCGTTTTAAGAAAGTACAGTGGATCGAGATGTTCTTCAAGTTAAGCTACACCCTTCATTTCAATGATCGAAATCCCCCCTCCTCCCCCCTCTCCCCGCTAACGGTTTGCGTAGCTGAAGGTCTTTGAAACTTTTATAGCATCTGAAATATCTTGATATGGAAAACATTACTTCAATCCTTGCTCTCCTGCTAATCATGGACTGACAACAGCAGAATGATGAGCTATGTAAATCTGATGACCTACAATAAAGATGATCTTATGCACAAGTGAAGGCTTTAAACAACAAGGCTGAGTCCTCCTGTGGCACCTTGAAAATCTTGATTTTCAAGAAATGACACTTTAAACTTCATAGAACAGCAGTACCTATAAGAGAAAAGAAGAAGGGGAAGGGAGTGGGCTCAGATTTTGATATTTTATGTGGAACGAACGAGGAAGATAAGACTGAATGACACAAATATTATCATCAATATATGTAGGGAATATGAGCCAGTGACGAACATCGCGGCTTCTTGCTCTGCCAACTAGGCTAACAGCGGCCTGATGGCAAGACCTTTAGTTTCTCTTGTCGCCAAGACACCGGTTAATCTGATGGGTATTGTCATCCTGCGTAAATAAATATGAAGGTCAGCACAGTGAGTAACGTGACGTGAATGGACAATCCTCAAGTTTGATCAATCATAAATTCAACGTGCGTTATGTAGCTTTAGACGTTCTACGAAACTATGATATTTACAATAGAAACATTTTGTTTAGAAATATTCTTCTTTAATACATGTCCTGGAATTGAATTTAATACCTTAAGGCCGACGGGAGACTGGAACAGATTATGCTAGCATTTATGGCTTAATGAAGAGAAACGAACATAAGTTTGTCAGTTTTTTAAAACTAGTACTTCTAGCATAATCAGCACATTTTGAAAACCCTGAAATCATTTTTGGTAGACTAGATTATTCCCAAAAATACACTTATCGCCTTTAATCCGCGTGTGTTGTCCAAAAGAGCTTCTGCGAGAGTGGGGATCTGAGACTGGCAGATTTTCTCGGAAATGGAAGTAGGAGTAGATAGTTTCCAGGCTCCAATAACCTATTACTGTACATTCAGCAATGTTGCAAAATGGCGACAGCTCCACCGCTTTTGCTACCAGATTCATAGTCATTTCAGGAAAGTGAACGCCTTTAGCAACTGCTACTTCAAGAGACCGTTTCCTTCAAACAATCAAAGGCAAGTAAAGTAAACTAAATTACCTAGTACGAAAACATACCGTTGAATGATTGCCTAGGGTAGTTTTCAGATGAAAATATGGCCGTCCGAGGGTCGTCGATTATGTATGCAACGAGCTTGTGCCATCGAAAAGAAGTATTATAAGCACCTTTAGCGCATAAAAAGAGTACCCAAGTATCGTTCCTTTCGTCGACGACAGATGTCTGATAACACAAAACTTATGATAATGAACATTTGATCAAAGTCAGTGAACGCAGATGAGCTAACGAGAGTGGTCGATGAATCTCTTTACGTCGAATTCGGCATTAGAAAAAATTATCTACTAGTTGCGATGAATGATGGAGCTAGTGTTAATGGAGTGGCTTTAAACAGAACAAAATTTTTCTTCCGGAAGATGTTCAATCTTGTGTGTTTTGACCACAAGCTCGATAATGTTGGCAACCAACTTATGATTCCTACTCTACAAGAGCTTGGAAATCTTTAGGTTAATTTGTTTCATATTCACAAAGACAAGTTGGCGTGGAAAGATCCTATTGACCAAAAGCCTAATACCATTGTGAAACACGCTGCTAGTCGAAGATGGAGGTCTGCAAATAGGTACTAAAGCAGTTTGGAGACGTTGAAAGATTTCTTCAAGAGGTGACGGCGGAGAAAGTCACCCCAGAGAGCTTGTCCCAGCTAAAAGCTTTGCTTTCAGATCCTGAGTCACTCGTAAAGCTAAAGCTGGAGCTTGCCTTGAACATTGATTTGATCAGCACTTTGTGACAGCTATCTTCTTTTTAAATGGTGATGGCCCTCTTACGCTTTCATGTCAAGAGCCTACTAGGCGTCGTACTTTCCAAATGAGATTGCCTTTCTTACCGAAATTCTCAATGAAGATCCAAATCAGAATTTAGAGTCCCTACATTAAATAGCCACGGTATGTGTTCAGCGGGCGATACGGTATTTTGACGAAAGTTCCATGTCAATCTACTCGACTCCGTCTCAGCCTTTAAAGCTGCGAGGGTTATACGTCCTGTGGCTGTTGGTTGGTTGAGACCTAAAGAAGCTAATAAGAAACGCTTGTGAGCTCTCCATTCCTTGACGGTGGCACAACTATTGATTCCGTGATAATTGAGATACCACCTTGCGTGGGTTCCTCCCAATATCTGGTCATTCCGACAATCCGAGGAAAAGAAAATGGAGTAGTGGCAGATACACGAAGGGCAGCTTGCAGCATTTCCGCCTCTATTATTGAACAGCGGGATCATACCATTTCAGATTCTGCAGCTGCAGTAGAAAAAGCGCAGACTGCCTGAAATCTGTATAAGATAGAGGTACAATTATATATCGGACATAAGGATGCTCAATTTAAAAGTTGTTGTGTCTTTCTAGTATCGATCGCAAAAGACAAGTCATTACTTAGGCTAAAAAAGCTGCTTTTCGAATGACACTCATCAGAACCAAGACGTTATTACAAAAAAACCCTTTTTCAGCCTTAGTAATACTTCTGTACCACCAACAATTTTTTCAAAGATTTTCGTTAAAGTAACCGCATAAAAGCATAAATAAGGTATCCAGAAAGAAAGTTAGGCTATAAAGTGCTTTCAGTAAAAATGATGAATAAAAAGGTTTGGTTTTTTAAAATGTATTTCATTGATTTTGCGATTGACATACCAAGATGTGGCCTAATTTTGGAAAAGCAGCATGATTTTAGCATAATTGCGTTAATATTTGCAAATCTAAAAGCTTGATCTTCTACTTTAACTTGTACAATCTGGTTATGCCCAGTGTGTGTGTGTGGGGGGGGGGGGGGCGTCTTTCTTAGTGATATTCGCTGGTAATGGTATACTGTTCCGGAACGGAAGAGTTGGAGAACGCAACTACGCCATCACGGATTAACCTTACCATTACACTTTTCCCAGCCAGTTAGAAAGATTACAAACGTACGACTTCGAGGTATATGTTAACTCTTTGCTTAAAATTTTGGTGTTTCGGATAGGAGTGTAAATTACTATTATTGTCAAAGTTAATTGAATTTATATACTGCCGATAGATCTCGTTGGCTACACGGATCATCAAATTTAGACATGTCTATTATTTGCTTTTCGGTTCACCTATCAAAAATATTTATTATTGTTATTACAACAAGTCTACATTATAAAAGTTTCAATGTAGTTCTGCTAGTGAAGGGAGTACTCAAAACAAACTTGAGAACAAAGAAATTCTATATTTAATGATTTTTTTGCAATTACGAAAGAGAGGCTGACGAACGTACGTGTCCATCGAGAATCAGATCTGAGGCTCACGTCACTGTGTGGTGTTGTACCGCCAACTCAGTGTAACTTCTCCGAAAAGTCAATTTTGTAGTTTGTTCAAATCTGACATGAAAATTCTGGTTAAATAATTATAATAGGTTTTTGGTAGCTTGAAGCCCTTCATATTCTCATTATGACGTGTCTTATTATAGGAAGGAAGAACAGGATTTGAATAAAAAGCAAGAAATTATACCTTGTTCTATAGATTCCTCATGCTTAGGATACTGTTTGCAAAAAATATGGCCGCAAATTTGCAAGATTTAATCGTTTCAAAAGAGGGTGTGGTCACATGATAATTACCATTAACTATTTTGGGAACGCTGGCTACGCCCCTGCAGCAGCCGAGCTCTAGATATCCTTATGGAAAGTTCAGTTTTCTCCGTTCTGTGGTCTGAGTAGTAATATTCGACAGCATCATGGAAACTGCCAAACACGGATCTTAAACAACTCTTAGCAACAAAGTTATGGCCGTGTATGTTGTAAGAGGGGAAATACTAGGCATACCGCAGCACATATTATTTCAAGGCCTGTTTGCAACTTTTTGTAACTGAAGAAATTTTAAGAAATTCTAACAATATCGGTGTGTTGTTTATTCAACTATTCGACTATACACGCTATGTCGTGACGCATCTCGATTCCCTGTGATTCGTGATTACTAATTAAGAGTAGAGGTATCAGCGTATCTGAATCGCGTGATCAATACATCATCATTAAATCTTGACTACTTTTGCATTTATTAATTATGTAATTGTTAAATTTAGTAACTTAGAATATGTATATAAAGTAATGATTTCTGTATTTAATTTAGAGCTCTCTAGCACTTAATGTTGGACTTGTACAGTTGAATTGCTGCAGTTCCAATATCCTCATGAGTCTATATGTTAGTCTCATCTCGTTGAAGTTCTGCTCATCGATTATCGGGAGCTCGGCTACCGTTAGGATTCGCTAGGAAATTTTTCGTACCAATTTCATACCAAATGTAATAAGGTTCCACAACACGTTCGGCACAATGAGAAGACAAAATACATGACTTACATTTCATCCAATGGATAGACAGCTTCTTCTGCAAACTGAATTGAAAACTTTTTTTGACGATTAAATAATGAATAACCTAGAGTCTTGATTCAGCCGTAAAACATATAGCAGTGCATGGGAAAGAAACCACATAGTCATTGCACAGCTGGTTTGATTGTCAACAAAAATTGCTAATGAAACTCGAAAAAATTATTCTGGAAAAGGCTACACTGCGTCCCCGAAGATTGTAGTACCCTACTTAAAATAATGTATAATTGATTCGGTTAAATGCAAATCTGTTATTCTTGACGTTGACTTTCAAGTGCCTTAGCAATAGACAACGCCATATGCGCGCTTGCCCCCTTCGTCTTACTTCTGTCTTGGTAATCCCTGTTTCTTTCTTGGTGCAAACATGGATACTTGCATCGTTTACTAATCAGAAATGGAGCTTCTGTTCTGGCGAAAGCTCTGCTGCTGCATACGGACTTCTAGGCGACCTTGCTTAAACTTAATAGACGACCTGACATGAAAATTCTGGAGTGAATCTGTGACAGTGCAACAGATGACGGGCCAATTATTGATGAAACAATCCTGTCACACGAACTGTGAACAGCCGCGAGAAATTGTAGCCTGTAAGTCAGGGGGCAAAGAGTCATATTCTTCCAAAATCGTTGGTTAAAACCGATTACTAGATATTAAAAGTAGCTAAATCTGGTTCCTACAAATCAAAGGTGCTTTAGCGCCGTGTACAGCCATATACTTTCTACTACACCTCCGGGAGTGGCTACTGAGAGGAGCAGTAAGGATATTTTGAATAGAAAGCACTGCGAGGGCTATATACTAGCCATGAATACATTCAGAATAGGTATCAGAATAGTTAACAAACCCAGGGGCTGAGGTCAGGAAGAGGCTTGTAGGATTTGAAGGAGCAAAAGGACTTATAGGGAACTATGGTCAGAGATCTTTGAAGCCTTTTGAGGCATTATTAATTCCACCCTAATGCATGCGCTGGATGTTGACGACCCTGCCAGCAAGAAATGGGCAAAGCGAAAGCTCACGATTTTTTAGATAAGAAGTAGTTGTGCATTTATCCTAC
Source organism: Carybdea cf. marsupialis auct. non (Linnaeus, 1758) (assembly GCA_010016065.2). Taxonomy (NCBI): domain Eukaryota; kingdom Metazoa; phylum Cnidaria; class Cubozoa; order Carybdeida; family Carybdeidae; genus Carybdea; species Carybdea cf. marsupialis auct. non (Linnaeus, 1758). Next base: position 28,467 of record JAAAKL020000680.1, read on the forward strand.
ACTTAGACAACGATAGCTATAGGAACTCCTGCTTACAGTTTAAACTCTTGTACCATTAGTATTGAGGGAGAAAATCTTTCGACCTAATCAAATTATGTACCGGCTCTGAGAAGGAAAATGTCGTTCTTCATCAACTCGACGGCAGGAAATGAACACCAATGCTATATAACCATAGAATACGCCTCGTATTCTATGTATATAACGAAGCACTAGAAGAAGAGTGAGAAAAAGACAAGGGAGAGCCTACAAATATCTTTCGTCAAGAAATAAAGGCGGTTTTGCTTGGGAGGGGGGGTTGCGAATGCTAGGCGTGTATTACTGTCTTAGTTTCTTTATGCAATAACGATCAATTATCATCGTTTACTGTGCTTCATAAAACTTAGCGAAACTTTCCACAAATCGATTTAGTTTAGTTTCTCGAGTAGAGACCATTATATTCAGATATTAACTCTGCTTTTAACATTTCACTTGCTATGATAAACATCGGGAATAACTTAATAAGTATCACCATGGCCTACTTAAGTAGGCCATGGTATCACTATTGATACTTCTGCGATTACTTCATTATTTCATACTTAAATGACTGATTCCTCCCCACAGGTCGGAACAGGCCCGAGAATAGGAGATCTGGGCTAATATAACTAAAACTGTGTTTCAATGAAAAAAGGCTAACTCGTCGACAAGTTCTTCACCTGTTTACAAAACTTAACATACGCCGCGACGAATACGGGTAAGGCTCCAAAGTGTACAACCGTTTATTAAGGCTAACTTGGTAGCTTAAGAAAGATAAGAGGAAATGAAGCCTGCTATATTGAGCCTATTAGCAGCACTGTCCATAGGGTAGAAGTATTAGGTGCAATTTTGGCAGGGTTCGGGCCCTCATGAGGGGCAGTAACAGCTGAAGCGTTAAAATGCTTGTATGGTGTTCTCATAGTCTCTGGGCGATTCTTTCTATCTTCGGATTCTTTGTGCCTCTGGACAGTCATGTCTATTGGTGCATATCAAGGGAAAATGGCGCGTAATGTTAACACTGTCTCGATTGCAACATGTTCCTTAGCCACGCCCCCATACAAAATCATGATCCTACACGCTTCTAAGTTCTAGACACTGCAAAATGAAGCCATCTGATGAGAAAGCTGGTTGCAATGACCCAGATTACAGCATTGATTTACTGAGGCGCAGCAGTTTGTATACTGTTTAGTTAATAAAATATTAGAGAGAGGCTCAATAATAAATAAATAAATAATAAGAGATAGGTGCAATAATAAATAAGTAGTAAATTAGAGAGAGTTGCAATAATAAATAAGTAGTAAATTAGAGAGAGTTGCAATAATAAACAAGTAGTAAATTAGAGAGAGTTGCAATAATAAATAAGTAGTAAATTAGAGAGAGATGTAATAATCCTAAAACTTTTAAACAATCGAGTAATCTACTGAAGTGATTACGTAATAAGACCTTTTTCTCGAGGAAACTTGTTTGTTTCTAAATAGAAGTGGTAAACCAGTCATGAAACACAAGTAGCCTACATCAGAAATTGCGTTCGGGACTCATCAAAATGATACGAGCAACGATCACTGTAATCTGCAAAATATTTTCAAGTAACATTGTCTACTCGATTTTGTTCATAAAAGAAATGAACTTGGGCAAATAAAAGCTGTTGATAAGAACTTCAAACCTTGAAAAGGCATATCTCAACACTTGACCAAGAAATAGCTGTCACATTTTTAGAGTATTTTTTGGCAAGACGAATGCAGCTAGTGCAAAATGTTATCCGACATTCGTCTTTCTTATACTACCATGACGTCACACTTATGTATTCAATTGCTAGACGAATGTTCGTGACGATTTTATAAACAAATCTGCGTAGTGACTCCCTTGTGCTGTTGAAGTCAGCTTTTGTAGGAAGAGCACGTGATAGATTTTTCAACTGCTAGATGTAGGCCATCGAATCCCAGTTGTCAATTTATTATCACCCCTGTTCCTTTAATGTGGCGATAAAAATAAAATGTGAAAGATGATCCATTACTAAATAATAGTTAAGGTGGATTTTTCTATTTATAAAAAATGTGCTTACGTTGTGTCCGCAACCACTATGTTAAAAAAATCTTAAATGCCTGCGACCGACTTTGAGCACAGTGCATTCAGCTGATCACTGTGGATCTTACTTTAGGGACATAACAGACTTTCGGGCATGCAGACTGAACAACGTAAGAAAGTGAACATTTTGTCTGGCACATCTCAATACGCAGGTAGGGTTGAAGGTCTGAATGATGAGGTGTCTATGGGTATCCGAACACTCATTACATAGTGAAAACACGTTTAACACTGTGCAACTTTCAATGGGCTTTGGGCACATTGATAGGCATAATAGTTATCTTTCCGTGGTCAGGTAAGATCGTGGACAGTCTCTTTCTTGCCTAGAGCTGGATGTTGAGCTTTAACGGTAGAGGATTGGGAGAGGGGAGATGATGTGGCGACTAGAGAAAAGTGAAGTGTGCTATCATCGCGTCGCCTCTACCTCAGTTTATAGAGTAACAAGCCATGATAGCTTGGATACAGGGCTCGAATCCTAGTGTTGACACCTTTTCTATTTTCTTTACTATCTCTTCAGACTTGCCACGGTATAAATGCAAAAAAGCATTAAAACCAGTAGACCTAAAGATGCTATCATTCGGAAAAACTGGCGGTCAGTCTATCTATACAATTCCTTTGTAGATGAAGTCGCAACTAACTACGAAAATTATTTATTCAAACCTTAGTAATTTTTCCGAAGGTTTCAACTTGTGCTTTGAGAGTATTTGGCAATTTCCTTTTTTTTTGTTATCTCAATTCACTTCAATTAAAACGTGCACCGTGCACATATTTTTGAAAGAAAGTTCACTTATCTGACGTTGAAAGTTTCTCAAATTTTATCAAATATAATTTTTATAATATAATAAATATAATAATCTGAACATTTAAGACAAATCAAATAAGTCTAATGTCATAAGATCTTTGCTCGAAAATGGTAGCCTTAAACTCAGTAAAGAATTTCAAATAGTACTGAATTTATTAGAACCTCACATGTTGGGCGTGTTAATGGTGGATTAACGTTGTAAGCTGAAAAAAGAGAGCTTGAAATGATCAAACCCCATTACTCCAGGATTATGTCACACAGCTCCCTTCTTTATGTTCTCTTGATTTAATTTTTAAAGCTCCTCCGTAGCAAAAAGTTTCTCAGAGAAGTCATCTCAGGCTTGAAAATTTCCTAAAATTTTAAGATTTTAACAACGACTTCTTATAAACTATATTATTGTTTGCATCCTACTTCCCACCAAAAGAAACTTTAAATTCTCAAAGCAGCTTTTTGTAAATAAAAAGGCGTTGTTCATCAATTATCAAGGAGAGGCATAGATTTTTATAAATCTTTAAAGTACGACGATTTAGCACATACTATAGTTATTTTAGCTTGCTTTTCATACAATTAAGTAACTATCAGGAAATAATACTGTAATTGGGGTGTCACATATGCCCATGCTGCCCACCTCCCCCAGAACTCGCACATGCTCATAAGACATTACTCCTATCTATAAAATTCATATAAACCTCGTTATCATGAACAAAACTGTCACTAGGTAAGGGTTTCGCTGCTTTATCCGAACATTGCTACGGACCAACAAATCTCGATCCTATCATGCAAACGATCGCTGACGTCGCATTCGATTCTTCTAAACACAAGTCGTTTTCATTGTAATCAATGGCTCACGAAAAATTTCCTGCAACGTTTCATTTGCTTGTTTGATAAAAATATTTTCGGTTCGGTCTACAGCTGATGCTGTTGACACAAGTGGTCCAAGAGGCTTTCTCTTCATTCTGTTTGCCAATCTCGAAGCAAACAATGTTCGTCAAACTACAATTGTTTGTGTACAACTTCAACATGGTAAACAAAGATTACCCGGCCTCGATTTCGTGAATGTCGAGGAAAAACCCTGTGTCCAACACTGAATGACTGTAATTCTCTTTCGGGGTCCATTGTCTTAACCAATTGGGTAGAGTGAGACTTGTATCTTACCCAATCAAACTTCAATATAGAATCACATGACTTAACATATAGTCCATTGAGTAAGCATTTAGTACTAAATTTTGCATTCAGTTGTAGGAAATCCAAGTGTCAGGATAGTGAGGTGTGTAGGCCTCGGCTTTATAAATGGTACTAGCAAAAGTAAAATTTAAAGGTAAGGAAGGTAGCACGACCTAGGTTGTCTATAGGTTTCCTACACTGAATCTCAGTGTTAGGAAAGAAACATGGCTTCGCAAAGACCACGACGGAACAACTCACCAGCAAGCTCTAAACTGCAACCTTTAAAAGCCACGGTTCCCATTGCTTCGCTTATCAGAAATCCTAGCCCGACAAGAAGAGGAAGGCAAAGCCCTGTATCGTCTCCTGCTCCTACTAGCGACTCGAAAAGTAGGGTTAGAAGAAGCCCAGATGTTTTCTCCACGGAACACCGAGCTCTGGCGTCACCTCTCGGTAAGAAATAGCGTTTCCAATTTTCTCTTCAGCTGAACCTTTGACATAATTCTCTTGGTACGAAAGTAAGAATTCATTTTATTCAACTCGTGTTAAGAAATAGTGTCATAAGTATTAGTGCCTTACTTTTATCATCTACATTTTAAAGCAAAATGTGTTAATGCTCTTCTTGACAGTTTGTCGGTGAACTCTTTTTCGTGCTTTCAAAATGTCGTGTACGTACTGACGAACGACCTCGAAGTCGACTTTCCCCGTTGGCAGATGCAGGGACTATATGATGATTCGCATGGTCTTTTCCTTATAAATTAGAACTTAAAAGACGTGAAGGATGTACATTTCTTTCCAGAGCATGACCAGGTTCTTGGTAGTAAGGGTCACTTCATGTCGCCATCTCTAACCGAATTGCTTTCTCTGGTAGGTGACAAGCCGAAACCGATGAAACGGAGCTTGAACATAAGAAGGACAACATCGCTAGAAACTTTGTCGAGTTCTTACATGAACGGTCAATGGCCAAAAGATGGTATACCTTCTAGCAATAAAGGAACACAAGTATGAGTTTTTCCTTTGTGAGGTTATCGTATCGCCATATCCATTTTGTTTTAGCTTATTCGGTATTAGCGTGCCTCGCGATAGTTGGAAGTGACATTGACATGTGCTGCCTGCACATAAAGAGAGAGTTGAAGATTTAAAAAAGTTGAAAGGTTTTTTATATAACTAATGTTATTTGTAGATTTATGGCTTTTATTTCATTGTCACTAAGTTAGCGCAATCTATCAATGCTTCATAATTTGGAATTGTGTTTGACACGATCTTGCCAGTCAGCTGTGCCATGTTGGCGAATATCAAATGACCTGGGCCAGGGCTCGTCGAGCCATAGTATGTTGATTATAAGAGTGGATACCACCGCTAGGTTAGCCACAGTAACTTCTTCTGGTCGGTGCAGTATTTTTTTAGATATTTTCAAATAGTTAACAGCAGCTAACAGCGGGTAATTGCAATTTCCGTCAAGCAGCTTTAAACTCCAACTGCACTGTTATTAAAAACTTGTCACGGAAGACAACTTGTACGCACCGTTGCCTTGCACGTTGCATGAAGTGACACACCGACTTCAGGACCCTACTTCATTTTTATCCTAGTGCTCCCTTGATCTTTTATTCCAGATTTTTCGGGCACTGTAGAGTAGATTCACTACCTTAACCTTATCCAAACACAGCTCTGTGGCAGACGAAATTGCAGGCTCACCTAGATACTCAAAATCAAACAAAGGATGGCTGGATTTTTAAGGGGTGTCTTTCCGCCGCGGGAGCCTAATATTTACGTTAAAGACATTGCCGAAGATAAGATTCTGAATTTTAGAAGGTTGGCTTGACGGGCTAGGAATAGCTAAGCAGAATTAACTAGGTAGCAATATAGCTTTTCACCAACACCACTTGGTCGGTTGCAAGATTTACTTGACCGAAACAGACACTCGTTACATAGGCAACGAAAGCATGCAGCCAAAGTAAATTTATTTTCAAGGCGGTGGATCAAATCTATTATTATACATTATTTAGCACAGTACGTTGCGAACCTTTTAACGGATTTAGTTGGAGTAAATTTTAGGGGCTTTTTCGCATTGTTGACTATCAGTGGGGATTGTTGGGTCTGTGACTTGTTGTAGGCAAGCACTACCGGATGGTAGGCTTAACAGCAGTAAATTCACTTAAATTTTATTGTACCCTCGATCGTTTCTTTAATTTGCGACTTTACCAATAAACAAGTGTTTTAAGCAGCATCTGACTACACGTCGTTTTCATGATGTATTAGGGAAGCAAGTAAAGAAGCAGGGAGACCCTTGAATGGCATAGATCTAAATACTTGTCTTAAAGTTGATAGATAGTGAAAATGTATTGTAGACTACTGTGGAATGGCCATCCTTTGTTGATTCCTGTTTTCGAAGATAAGTGTCTTGTGGGCACAATAAAGCCAGGACCTTAGCCAAGGGGGTGTAGGGGGCAAGCTGCACTTGTGTGAAATCTTGTCCCTCCCCCCACTTGCAAGGTATTGAGTGGAAATCTTTCTTTCAATGTTAATCAACGTGCTATTTCCGTCAAACAAAATTTAGATTCTTTATTGATGCTATTGTAGAAGATTTTAACAGTAATTGATGAATGTACTCCCAAATTGCTACTAACAGCTGAATCATATTCTTAGATTGTTGTGCCTTGTGTAACTGCTGCACTTAGAAGTTATGTTGCACAAGCTAATCAAGAATGTCTGAAGTGAGTTTGTGGTAATTAGGTTATTAATCACTGTATTTATTTGGTTAAGACACCAGAGGGTACTGGATAAACAGCAGGGAAGTTAACTAGATAACTTAGTAAAATGTTCTGCTCTGCATTCAGCATGTAAGATAAGATTGCTGGCAAAAAAGCTACAGTCTAAGAAGGGGATACATCAAGACATGTCTAGATATGTGGTGGTTATATATGTGAAATTATACAGACCAAGATATATTAAGATCTAAAATCTTAAGAATCAAGCAGTATAACCAGCTCACTGATTGGCCACTCCTTCTTGAAATCCTTACAGGACTTTGATTTTCACTCGGCATCAGAAGAGGTGGAAAATTTTCCTAAGTAAGGCATATCTCAAGGCATTGGAATGTTTATCATATAATGTCATGCAATTTTTGATCAGTACATCCATGCACTACTATCAATCAAACTATTACAAAGCAAAGGAATATCTTTGTAAAGAGGCACAAGAAGGAAGCCAGGGAGTGCATGGTAGTGTCACAGTGCAGCGTGTTAGGTAACAACTGCCATTGCAACATCACCTGTACCAAATAGTAGCTTTCTTGAAACCTGGCCATATCCAACCCTTTTTTCATGCATGGCATCACCTTGATTCAGTTACAATGGCAGTTATCAGAAAGTTGTGTTCCCAGAAAATTTTAGAGTTTCAGGTTTGATGTATCACACTGTAGAAGACCCCTGTTAACAGCTTACTAAGTACAGAAGTTAATTTGTGAGTATTTTAGCTAACTGGCTATGTAACAAAAGAGATTTGATAAGCCAGGTAGCTAGCTCAAATGATCATATTTATACTGTTATAGTAGTTTATTGTGAGTAAGCCGAAGGTCAACTTTCGTAGTTGATCACATTTATAAAAGAGAGGTTTACATTTATGAGCTGCTAATTGGACTACACTAGAGCTATGTTTGCAAACTGTACCCTAAAGTGCAGCCAAATCTATCTTCAGTGTGCACAAAGTTTTATGTGCAAGTTTGAGAGCTGTTAGGAACTTAGTTAACTGTTAGATGTGCTAAGGAGCATTTATTTATTTAACCCCTTAACTTAGTGTTGCATATGTGCATGTGTGGTCTGTGAATCTGGTCAGCTATCTCTTGTTTCATGCATATTATTCAAGTAACTCAGGCATCATTTGAAAGCAGAGATCACAAGGATGCCATTGATATTTATTCCACCAAGATTTTCATTTTATGGTTAGTTTTATTAACTTATTCATTTTGTGATGTCGTATAAGGTGTGCAAGAGGTCATAATAATAATTGTTAAATTGGTTTGTGCCCAATCAACCATCCACTGTATATGAAGTATTGTTATAGTGCATACTTAGAAGTGTCACTATATTGCTGCCTTTAATATTGGTTGGCCAAGTAATTAGTGTTTATATTTTTAGCTATATCTCCTTACCAAATGTCATATATGTAAGTGTAAGGTATCAATTTCAGAGCCAAAATATTGTCACACCCAACGGCAGGCATTTTCAACAGATTAAAAGCATATGGGAGGGGGAAGTCCCTGTTTCAACATTGAAATGAACCATGCTATTTTCTTTACAATCAGAGTTCTAAGATGCATGGTAACCATGGCAACTGGGAAAAAATACAATATCAAAACATTGTTGCCTAATCCAAGACCATCATTTTGTTTAGGGCAAGTTGAGGTTATCTTAAAAATGCAGAGTTAATTTACTTCTATCACTCATGTAGAATCTGACTTTTAAAAAAAATTAGCCTGTACGTGAAAGGGTTAATTAATCAGTAATTGTTTCCCTGTTCTTTGTTTGAAAATGTTCAGTCTGTAACATATAGCAAACACTGAAAACAGCAAATTTTGAAACTAGTTGATGTGGTTTTCTTTTACAAATGAGCCTTTATTTTACTGTTATCTTTATCTTGCCAAGTTATATATTCAGTGGCCATTTTGCTTAGCTAGTTCCACTTATGGTTTGCATTAGATGCTTGACTATGTTAGCAAGTTAGTGATAGGACTTCTGTTTGTATGTATACTCAAAGTTTTGAAGCTTTTAATTTTAACTGTATATGTCCTCCTCTTAGCTCTTTTTTAGTCTTGTTTGGTGAACTTAATTATTATCAGGCATCTTTATCTGTTTATTTTATATAAAAATTTATCTTTTTTGTTCCTGTCAATTACCAGTAAACAATGCCCCAGCAGTAATTAGCACTATTATTTGCTTTTCAGCAGCACTACCTCTTCTGTATTGTTGGCTGTGTGTTGGAATTTTAGCAGATATTAGTCAGTCATCATAAATTCAAACTTCAATGATCTTCAAATTAAAAGGGTTAATCATACCTGATCTTGTACCCAGAATGCTTTTTAACCTCTTATAGTGCATATAATGATCTCTACCATTTGTGGTGTTGCTCCTGTTGGATCTCAGTCAGATTATTTTAATGGTCTTAGAGTTCAACAGGGTTGCACTGCTCCACTACATCTAACCTAATTTGTGTTTCAAGTGGTATTTTAATCATAGCTTAAAATCTAGGCATGTTTTCTTCCATCACCTCGTACTAATACCAGGCAAAAACAGGAAAGAAGACATTTGCTTTAGCTGTACCTGGTCTTTAGAACACTTTGTCAGACAATATGAGAGCTCAGGAGGATGTGAACTACTATTTAAAAGTTAGACATCTTGATTTAAATTCTCATATGGACCATCATTTATCCGCTTCTTCTCAGCTTCATCCCTATTCAGGGTCACCATTTTTTATGAGCCTCTTCCATGTTGATCTGTCCAGTGCAATGTTCTCCCGTACATTCTTCTCCTTCAAATCTGCTCGTATACAATCCTTCCATCTCGTCTTTGGCCTCCCCCTTCTTCCACCAACCACCATCTTCAGTGCATCTCCCGCCACATGTTGCTCCTCCTCCTCTCTTCTCTTGA
>JAAAKL020000681.1:0-38161 GCA_010016065.2 Carybdea cf. marsupialis auct. non (Linnaeus, 1758)
GATAACGTCTAGTTTGATCCCAACAGAAAAAGTATAATTTTCCTGTTATTTCAATCAAAATTCTCTCTAAGCCATTTCTGGGGAAAGCGTGACCCCATTAAAAATTTTTTGACAATAAGGCACAATAATTTAGAACTCTTTGTCATCTTAATCAGGAATCTTTATTTGTCATAAGAGATCCGTGCTAGAACAGAATTTGACAATAGAGATCAGATTCTTATTGTCAAAGGTGTCAGCTAGGGATGCACATCGTCTCCATACTAGTTAAGCATCAACAGCCAATGCATCACGAGGACAGCCAAATTAGATAGCCTGAATGGTGCAAGTCCCTGTCAACAGGAAATCAGAAGGAGGCTTGGAATGGATATAAAATGCATAAACAAGATGATGACTATCATGAAGACAAGAAATTGTCAAGACATGTAAAAGTACGACTGGTACAGATAATGGTATTTTTTGTCGTCCATTATGCCTGTGAAAGCATTCAGAACAAAGAACAGACAAAGAGAATCGATGACTTTGTGATGTGGTCATGCCGAAGACTCCTTCAAATACCAGGGACCTCCAGGAAAACAAATGAATATTAAAGTGAGCTTTGAATAAAATCCGGGGGGGAAATTTGAAAAAATTGGGATTAACGGGAAAGTAATATGTGCATTTGTAATGCTGTATTCTGTTGTCAGATATATGAAAGAAGGTATGAGTGCGAAAACGTATTGATTGAAAAGGAGGCGAGAGGTGGATGGTGCTATGGAAGAACTTTGGACAAGAACGTGCTCGAGAATCTTAATTTTACTACATAGATAAGAAAAGGCTTTCTGGAATCTGTGAAGTCAATACATGGATGCTCTTTTTCACATCGCCCAAGGCTAGGACCCATCATTCCTCACTAGACTCTGAATGCAAGTGTCATTCAGAATGTGGTGACAAAACGTACGGTGCATCCTCGTGGTTCACGTCAACAACAACGAACGCTTGGGAACTGGATTGACTGTTTTGGAACATTGCCACTAGAGAAATGTTTTAATGCACTTCAAGGAACGAAAAAACACCCTAATTTGCTTTTTCGCAATACGAATAGCTTTCAAAGTTCGCATTCGCCCAATCAGAGGGGTATGGTGAGCAGTGGTCCCCGTATCAAAACTGCCCTATCAAACTGGCTACAAGATCAAGGGTGGTTGATCTTGTAGGACGCCACTCAAAATGGTTTACAGGCCATAACCTCCATCTCATTGCTCAAGTTCCACTGTTCTGGAGGACTGCTGCTTCGATCCTTATAAGAACTGGTACTACACTCGATCCTTGCCCAAACGCCTTCAGAGTTAAGCCACCAAGATATTAAGGAATGTCGTCCTAATCCTTTGGATTCATGAAATATTCTTATATGAGATCTTGACACTGTTATCCCATTTGGAGTTTGATGAAACCACTGAAAATCATGGAGCGAAGACTTCAACCTAATTATTGGCATCGACCCAAGTATTAAGAACATCCTTCTTACTGCATCAAGCATTCGTGCGCCTATCTTAGTTTGAACCCAAACTTTATCTTCATTTGAGAATGCGTAAGAGCTTTAAGTTCAACAGATAACAAACAACATGTATATGTATAGATATAGAACTCCAATTGCCAACTACGAAATGTTACTGACAACTTCACTTGTATTTACATATCAGTGGGTCAATCTGTTCAGTTGAGCCAAAACCCGCTCGGTCATCAGTGCCTCGATTCGAAACACCTGCATCACCAGTTTGTATTTATACAATTCCTATTTAACTTAATACACAAGACAATCCAATTAATCGAACCAATTGCATTCAACAGGCTATAATAGAATGAAAACATAGAACTCTATGTACAAAAACAACTTTCAAGTTCGTCAAAATAAACAGGTCTACTAATCGAACGGGTCCTTGACTTTCCAAGTGCCCGACAGTTACCTTTAAAATTTAAATACATGAAATCCGAGATCTCGTCCAAAAAATAATTTAGTAATAAGAAAACGAGGACATTGGCAGAAAGACGGCAGTGTAAGTGAGGTGGATGCAGACAATGAGAAAGCTGCTGGTTGAAAAGATGAACTGACGTAACTCATCTTCGAATGCAGCGGAAATGAAAGAAAAACAGGAACGTAACAGAGTAAAAGAGTATCAACAAATAAGGCGTGAAAGTAGACATACTCAATTGTTCCAGTACAGAAAGGCTGCAACTTCGCATAAGTGAAAATCCTTTCAAGTGGCCTTCGCTGAACGATAATTGCATTTCAGATACATATGTACTTACTCTACCCCATCATAGAAACGTGACAGATCTATAAAAAAGAAACGGGTGTTGGAGCAAATGCATGACAAGGGCCTGTACAAGGCCTTTCTAAAACTGTTGGCCAAGCTATTTCGATACGTATATACAACTAAAGTCATACAATCTCTATTCTATTTCTACTATGACGTAATCAGCGAGATTTAAGTTCCTGCGTCCGACTGTCCACGAAGAGGTATCACGCCCTTGGGACGCTTCGAACCGCACAATTTAATTCTGTCAGCATTCAATAACAATGCATATTGTCAATCATGTCCTGTAATGGCCATGACATATAACGGCATAATGTCAAAAATTTAGGCCGATGCTCCATTCCGAAGCGAAAATCCTAATAGTTAAACTATGGCGCGATTTCACGTTCTGCACTAAGTGTGGAATCAAAAATTTATGTTCGTGTTGCAATTACGTGACAAACGCCTCGAAAGCAATATTCGAATTCCAAATATTATACAAGGCTGTGACAAAAGTAGCGGGGAAAATGCAAACTTGCGACAGCTCAGCGCTAAATTGATCGTATGTTATTGCAGCTCTTTAAATATACATCTCATATTTAAAAATCAGTATGAATGCTTGCGTGTTGTGTTACCGAACCCGCTAGCACGTCTCGGTCAAAAAAATAACTACTGCCACGTAAAGGTCTGCAGCATCGACGTCCCCTTCGACTCTCCCGCTTTTTAAACAATTTCTGTCAGTTATTTTGCTCACCAACCCAACGCCAAATCATCGACGCAAACAAGAACCTAAGTTAAAGAACACCTATCAACATTCGCAATCGTGTGTTAAAGTGAAATTGTCACCAACTCTCGAGAAAAAGGAATTTCTGATCATACATCCTTTAATGATAAGCTAACTATGAACTCTCGTAACATAGCGGTGATATTCCAACTGTAGCAGTTGCAGGCTATTTAAACCTGCAAAAAGGTTTTATCGAAAGTACTGTCAACTGAGCTCGGTAGATAAGATAACGCAATGAATTCAAGGCACGATTCAAACTCTGACAACAGAATATCTCAACGATTGTGGAGATATCCTTCGCAAATTGGACAGGCCACTTATATTAACTGGGGGACCGGAGTGAAAGCATAAAATAACGCTTCTTTTGGTTCTCACCACACTAGACGTGGTGTCCATCGACGTCCATGCCTCGAGAACTACTTTACCCACTCATGACATAAAATCCAAACCTTTCCGAGAACTGTTTCTGTCGAGTCTAATCCTAAAATATCATCACTCGTGGAAGTATTCAATTCAAAAGCGACATCCCATGGCCTGTCGATGTTTATGTATAGATAACTACTTTCACCTAGCACGCTGCAACAATGTTTGAAACGACCCATAAGCACTTATGACATGAAATCCCCACCCTTTCCAAAAACTCTTCTGTCGATTCTAATCCCGTCATTTCACTTTGAAAACTCTTTACAAAATAAACCTAAGGCGGTACAAATATACTCAATAATTATCGTTGGTCGTCGCAATTAACCCAAAAATCATAGCAATTACTGCGTGGACTGAAAACAATCTAAAAATGCTATGTAACAGAAGTAAATTCAGCCCCGTATATATTATGTAGCAAACACGTTTGAAAAGAACATTGTACTGAGCATTGTGGTAGCAAGTCTTAAAATCATAATATCTTCAGAAAACCATCATTTTGTCTCGTTTAAGTTCGCCACGTTAAGTCTCACAATAAACCGTAAGGTCTTTCTCTCCCTTCCTTGGTCCTTTCGTGGCTAAAGTCCACCTTAGGCCGTTGCAACTTGGCGCGACGCCCAAAAACCCATAACGCGGGTCGTCCACAGCAATGAGAGCAATTCCTCTGTACCAGTGCCGACATATTTCGCGAGAAAAATCGGAAACCGCAAGGAAAGCTGCAATACATAATTCCGAGACCGTGCTCCTGATCTCGTATCAGCAGCAAACTTACCCTACACCGTTGTTACCTGAATCGGGCCATCGGTAATGCCATCACGATTCCTTTGCATTAAAATCTCTTCAACTGTGAAAAAATCATCGAAAATTTTTCCCGGTGAAGTCATATTCCTCTGCACAATTTCGGCTATTGCTGCCTCCGCCCCATTGATAGAGTTCTTTTCATTTATGCGTTGCAAGAGTCGGCGACGCTTTTCCCTCTGACGATTCAACTGATGCCGTCGCTCTTCCCGTGTCCAATATTTCCCTAAATAAACCGACTGCGTTTCTTCGTCGGTTGTTATACCGCGTCGCTCTTCAGCTACTCTCTGAGCCCTTTCCTTCAGCAGCTTGGCCTTGGCAGGCTTAGATTGCTTTCGAATATAAATATGTTTGCCATCCTTCGAACGACGCACTTTCCATTCTAGTTCCTGGTCTGGCTGTCCCCACACCATTGCTTTATTTTCTTGCGCTTCCATATGCTGTATTAACTTGAACTCTTCCCAAACACGCTTTTCCGTGCTCGTCCAATTCGGCTTATTATCTACACGCACCTGCTTTTTAGCAACATTTCGTCCTTCGCTCTTCTTCAGAGCAGAGCGAAGACTACTGTTCGAAGTCGTGTTCACATGGTTCGTTATTAAAGACTTCTCCTCGCTGCCTATTTTTTTAAGACTACTCTTCGATTTAGTACGAGGCGGAACGACTTTCGTGGTGCTATCAATAATCCTGGAAGATCCACAATCGCTATCAAACGCCAAAGCATTCTGATAAATCTGTCCCTTTTGCATTGGCGATTCCTTCTTCTTATTAGTATCTTGCTGTGCATTGTCCTTCTGTTGTGACGTTTTACTATCGTTGTCACCCCTCAATTTCGCCAAAACATACTTTTTTAGTGTGCTCTTTAAGTCCTCTTTGCGATCTACGTCCTTTTTGTCGCGCGAAATCTCGGCGCTTTTCGTCTTCATAACTGGATTATCGACACCCAAAAAGAATGGCGAAGCTTGTATCGATTCCTTATCTATAGCTGTTTGATTCTCGTTCTCATTCTCATCGTTGTAGTCGTCATTATCATTGTCGTCGTTCGGTGAAGGTTCCTGTCCTAACGCTGGTCCTTTATCTTCTACTTCCGCGGATAATTCTTCAGATGAAATGGTTTTGCCATGTGCGTCTGGTTGTGCAGGCAGAAGGGTCGTTTCAGTGCCACTCGTTTCTTCCTTTACAGTCTCCAGTGGACAGTCCAGGATATCAAGGTCAGTCTCCTCTTCAGCTTCTGGCGAGTTTACCTAAAATAAATCAGAAACGATAACCGCGTTAGAGTTAAGGCCACAGAAATGCACCGTTACGATAACAAAGCAGAATATCTCAACACATAGTCGATACAAACGAACTAAAAAACGTAGAAATTTTTCAAATATGGGAAATCTGGATGTTGTTGCAACAATTTGGGCAGGAATGAAAACATAACATCAAGACAAACTGCGGCACCATAAATGGAGATTATACTGAAAGCACAGGCCACTAATGGCTTGGTTTTACCTTCAGTGCAAGATGAGAGAAACGAAATAAACAGAGGATGGAGAAAAAATGATACGAGAATATACGATTCCAGTCGTGTAGCTCACACTGTAAAATCCCTAGTAATATCCGTACTATAACAACCACTGAAAATTTTCGCACCCCGATATATACATAGACACCATGCAATATAGCACGATCTTGGTGCACTGCATACAAGCCAAGAGCATGCTAATACTCAAGTCTTGCAACTTGACCAATGCTAGTCACACCGCTTAAATACGAATTGCCCAAGGCCTATATCAAGTATTCAAATAGTTTGCTTCGATGGTTCGTCTTTGACCAGTTCTCCCGATTGACGAGTTTGTATCGAAAGCTTTCACTCGAAGGAAGATCTATCTTAGTATTACAGGTTATAGTCTTAAGTAAAAGAGCGAACCACTAAAACTTGGGATGTCGTAATGAAACATCTCCCTTGATCGGTAATTATTGCAGTTCTTGGCACCTTAGATTGTTTAAATGCGAAATACAAAGTTCTCAAAATACCAAGTAGCCTTCCTAGTCTGTTTCGACGAGAAAAGAAAGTGCGTAAAAGAGTGTGGCGTGCAATTTTAATATATATGCGTGACCGGGATATGTCTAACTCGAGTTACAGTTGGCAGTGTGGACCAATCCTTTAGAAACTGTATGCCGAGAGCCTTTTCCTCCTCAGTATTGAGTAACAACACTGTTTACAAGTAGCAACGTAATTATTGTTGGTGATAAAGATGCCCTGATATCAGTACATCATGTTTTGGTGAAACAAGTAGCAGTGCTATTAATATCAACTAGGGGGCGTAGTAATCACCGTGTAGTGGATTGGTAATTACCATACCGGTTGTACTTTGGTAGTGGTACTGAGGCTTCGCCGCTTCCTCGTAATACCGATAGGATGGATACTCATATAACGTATTTCAGAGAAAAAATCAAAAAGTTAAAACTGGTGTGCAAGCACTTTTCACTCTGCCAACAGATTTCTTGCTTACTATCTATCATTTTCATAATTAGGGGGGGTCTCTTGCCTTGACTGGGTTCGTAAAGGCTTCTAGTGTAACGAAGTACCTCCATTAAAGAAAGCCTACAAGATAGCTTATGCCAACTTTATAAGTATCAAATCGAACCTTTCTTTGTCCCTCTCTCAACATGAACAGCATGCTATAGAAATAATCTTTTACTGCCACTATTGCTTTGCAGTAAAAATTTTCCATGACAATATCTAATATTCTTAAAACTATTGGCTCGTTAACGAGCTCACGAATCTTAAAATATAGGAAGCCCTTGCTTCTCATCCGAGGTAATTTTATGTACAAAACCTCTTTCCAAAACACGCGCATTCTGAAGCATCAAAGGGGTCTTGTAGTAACTGCCACCTCTGAATAAGGTGACTTCAGAGTGACTTCCATATGCCTTGAACTAGAACAAGCGTCGATAGCCGATTTTCCTTGTCACTTGGTCCGGTTAGTATCCACTTGCTGGATAGTGGCTCTATCGTAAGTCACATTACATTCCAAGGAAAGCAAAGGAATTCTCTTACCTCGTATACTGGTCTTGCCACCAGCAACTTCACCTCGCTGTTTTCCTGTAATATTCGATAAGCATCCTCTACCACGTTCACATGCGCGTCGTTGATCTATATGAAAGAAACCAAACCCGATAGTTCATCAACGCCTCAGCAATTCTACACATTCTTGTCACAAATGAGAAGGCAAGCAGTCGCTCTACTTAGGATAAATCGTGAGAACATGTGTCATAGTTTACAACAGATTAGTGAATACGCTAAACTTTCTAGTATCAAAACACGTCCACGAGCCTATACATCATTTATAAAATGACAAGAAGCAGGCGGAATATAAAAACAGCTTATTAGAATAATCCGATGGGAAACTAGGATCACATTCCTGTTTAGGTTCTTTAGAACCTCACGTTTCCCCGTTAAACAAGCGCAAAGCACATGAGCTTTAAATCTAGCCTCCTTATTACAACGGACTCAACTGGCGCTTAAAAAAGGGGCCTAGTGACAAAAAATTGAGCTCCCATCCGAATTACACCATCACCACACAAAATCTTGGATTTCAGAAAAAGCAATAAATTGGCCCTAAGTGGCTTTATTGTCATTTTACGAGGGAACATTTGCAAAAAAGCAACAACAACAACGACACTCGTCCGGCTTGTGGAGGTCGAGACATGAAAGCGATAGATTGTTTCTGCTTACTAGCCGATATGCGGAAACACATGCAATTCTCAGAAAAGTACGCATGATTGAGTTTGCCTCGCGTTGACAAATCCCATTGGTTGTTGAATTCTTCTTAACGTATGCCGCTGACCATCATACTTCAACTAGGGTAAGTAAAGCTTTGCCTTTTATTGTCCAATGAAATGTTGCGAAAATGTCTGAATGTATTCTTTATAATTGGCGTACAGTACACATTCGATGAAACCCCACCTTTCACGAAGCCTCCACATATTCAGGTTCTTCTCATAAATAAGACCTCCTCTTTGACTACGTTTTCTTGGAGATCGATGTAACGAAATTAATGCTGTAGAAGGGCAACACAACACTTAAAAGTTAGGTTGCTCCTTTCTTGTACTGCCATTTTAACTTCATGTGAGCGGGGGTCCGGGGGGGGGGTACAAAATTGTATCAAAGAAAACAATCTTAATCAACATTTTATCACGCTACCAATGTTACAACTCTCTTCTGACATTTTTAGCCCCGTGTAGTAGCTTCAAGATCCCAATATCCTAACAGAGTCCTGGTTCTCGCCCAGATCCTTGGGGTTAACACACTCAAGGTTGGTGTAACTGAACGCGTAGCTATAGCGGGGTGGCGTAGATGAGCTCAATCTACATGGTGTCCAATAGCAGTGTTTTACAAGATGCTGTGAGAATGCAATTTCGAACAGTTCCTTATCAGAAGGCTCTTCTGTCAACATGTTGACTGTTCAATCCTTCAAAAAAGTAGTCATTTGATCGCTAGTCATCCACATTTACATATCTACCAGAAAATAACATATATGACTATCGATTTCGGTCTGCATGTAATAATAACACATCAATAAGTCACTAACCATGATTATCTGATCTCCAACCATGATTCTCCCGTCCTGTTCTGCTATCGAATCCTCCTCTATCTGCAAAGGTTAAAAAACACTTTTAGATCAACGTTTTTGAATTGACCATTTAAAATATATAAATCAACTTTGATCCGGTAAGGATCATGGTGCTGAGAGACCACGACAGGTAAACATTGAAACACATAAACACATCAATCTTCTTGCAACTCCGATGCCTCACTAAGAGCATATATCGTAACTGTCACGTCCTGCATTGAACACATCTCTACTAACAGTCAATCTGTCGCCACCCAAGAGGTTTTGCGAGGCAGTAGCAAAGTATCGTTTTGGCATACCAATAATTCAATTTAATTTAAGTTGCCCTAATGCCTAAAGTCCGGAAATACTGTCAAAACTGCAAACTTAAATCTCGTTCAGCTTGAGTTCAGCTTCACCCTCTTTGCCAATACTGGTCACTAAACCTGCCAATCCAGAGTTTACTAACCTTTGCTCTCAACAGATCAATGCCATGAAATAACATACATGAAGAAAGACTTTTTAGTACCTGAATTTTAATAGATATTATCTCTAAGCACTCGATATCAAATACAACAAAGATTTAAAGCAGGATATATACTTTGAAAGTTCGACCAACTAAATCGATGATCAGAGTCATAAATACACTTTGGATACTTCGATTATTAATATCTACATACCTCCCCGACATAAACTGCCAGACTTTCCTCGTCCCCTCCATAACAGAGTTCAAAGCCAAACCTTCCATCAACTTTGGAAAGGGAGATCTCCTACAGAAGTGACAAACAAAGAAAGTGTGTGGCTAAGAAAATTTGTATACACCCGACTACTAAATGAATTAAAAACTGATTAATTATGCATCGATCCCTCTTGTAAAAACTGCAGAGTCCTCAAACAATGCACGTCAAGTCGCCATCTGATTGGACAAATAGCCGGCACTGGCATGTACGGTAATGGAAGAAGAATAACAAAAGGCATATCCTTAGTTAGACAGATGCTATACCAGATGCTTGAGGGTAGAATTTCAAGAATCCCATATGAACCTTCTGTACGTAGCTCATAACAAATATCAGTAAATCTGATGGATTACTAATGTCTCCATGGCAACTCCAACCATTAATCGACGCATTGGTCACGCTTCTCCTGTGCCAACTGTAAACAATTGACTTTGTCCATGCCGCCATGTTTACATGCGTCATGCCCATGTTATCCAAGATCCATAATGGCCATGGTTGGTGCTCACCACGACATATCCCGCTAAGTTATATTTCTGTGTGTCACGTTTGACTGTTGTGGCTGGAACATCAACATTCTACTCCCTATGGATCATCGCTTGAAACAAATGTAATTGAACTGGCATGCTAGCACACAAGACTAATTGGAACAGCTTTGGAGTTTTGTATGCGTCAACGATCCAAATATTTACTCAAGTCTTACGAAAACTGTACCTATGCCAGACAGATGACCTAGTCAAGTATTTAAAGAAAAAATCACCATCGACAGAAACTTGTACTCGGCAGTTTATGTACACGTCAGCATAACTCAACTAATAAAATACTTGCCTGGAAATCCTTACAGGTGAAACGCATGCATATGTAATCGAGGTTGTCACACTAAACGCCGAGAGGTCCAGACGTCAACAGGTTTTGATATCACCGCCAGTGGATAGGGTAAAAAAGCAAGACTATATGCCTAAATCTAAAAATACCACCTACTTCTGACAATTTTTTATAGTTAAATTTAGATAGATATACAGCTAGAAATCATCCACGTAAACGTCTTTCCTATTTTGATCCTTGTATAACGAGCAGTAACGTTTCAGCCAAATACCAGAATTAACTATTAAGCCTATTTACAAAAATAAATATCATCAGATAGAAGTCCGGTCACCTTCAAAGGAACATCAACTTATCACTCTGCAAAATCTACTAAAAGCGCTTCCAATAAATATCAACCGGCGATAAGAAGATGTCGAAAACAAATCAGCTCTTCTTGTCGGCAGCGTTACTGCTATCTACAATTTGCAAACGGTCCCATGAATTTAAGAAGGTGCTTTATATAGGCCTAAGCCTTCCCACTCGAAAATTTCTTTGACGCAAGCTCGATATCAAACAACAAAACCCTTACCTCGTATTCATATTCGTAACCATCTGAACCTTCTCCAACAGCAACACCAGCTCCATCTGCTTCCCAATCCGTGTACCCATCATGCACTGCAAGTGGATGTCCTTGCAAACAATTGTTTTTATCTATCCTGTCTCCGATGCTATTGCTAACGTCCCTTCTCGTAATCATAGGCGAAGATGGATTCGAATCGACATCCGGTACAAAATAAAATACATTCTTTTTAACAAATTTACGTGGACTGGAGCGTGGGCTCATTTGCGGGCTATCACATGCACAACGATTTAAATCCTTTCGTATCGGTCGTCGTATATCAAGTTTGCTCGTAGTATTTTCGTCTTCTCGTCTAGAGTCAGCACTGCCCGCTGTTGAATGACCCATCATTCTCGAGGGAAAAAGTATCGAGCTCCCTGAACTATCTTCCGATCGAACACCGTCGCAATAAGCCTCGCCACCGAGCCTCCTTGAAAGAAGCAGCTCAGATTCGTTACCATTAATGTCGATCGCGATGTCATCATTCTCATTCAAATTGATTCCGTCGTCACGAGTTATTCCCGATGAAAAGCTACTACTCTTGGTGCTTTTTGACGACTTATACGTTAAAAGGGTATCATAAGCCGAATCGTAGAACTCCGCAGTTTTATGAAGCTCGTCTTGCGTGAAAATAATACTCCCATCAAACTGAACTTTTGTTCCACCACAGTCCTCTTCGCTGCACGATAAACTCGGCGAGTCCGTTAATTCACACGATTTTGCTCGCCTGCGAGACGAACTGTCCGAGTCTTTTCGGACACTGGGTTCGGTTTGAGTTTCTCCATCACAAGTTTCCGGAGGGTCTCGACGAATTCGTCTTTGAACAGAAATATTTACTGGATCCTTGGCACATTTGAATGCTTTCACCGCCTCGTCGTGACTGGCATTTTCGAGGCTTACTCCATTTACCTGCAGCAACGAGAAAACAAAGCTGAGTCTAACTGTTCAAGGAACTGATGACAAAAAAAGAAGACGAAAATAATGCCCTAAAAAAAGGTTCCCGAGCAATGTGATATCCCCTGTCCAATTTCAAGTGATGACACAATTTCCACCTTATTAAAAGTCTAAATTCTGTCACAATAAATCTTACAACCAAAATTATACATGCATGTGGAGACGAGGCCACAAACGACCGACATGTGTTACATTAAGTACACCGATTAATGATAGCAATTATTACAATAACAATTAAAATCAAACCTGAACCATTACCCCTGCGATTTCCTTTGGGTAATGTCACCCACTACTCGCTGCTTCGGAGCCACTGCTCGATGTTATAATGCATGTGTGAAATGACGAAACGATTGATATACTAAGAATAGAATCTACTTTGGTCGGCAGAAGCACACAAGGACCAGGTTCTGCATTAAAACACAGTACCCTACTCCAATGTCCTCTTGAATCAGATGCTCTTGTAAGCCAGTGTTCTTTAATAAATGCTCAAGGCATGAAATCAAATCATTCCTGCACCCTTATCATTAAGAGTGACATTCAATAACCTTAAAATGAATTGACATCGCAAATCTTTCCTGATCGGAAAAACACAAGTAGAGAACAGTCTTATCATAACTAGTAGCAACTGGGGATAAAAGACGTCTTTGTTTATATTCGTGGCTTTCCAAGATTCTATTAAAACCCCTCAACTAACACACAAAAAAGAAAAAGCTGCAAATTACTCAAGTCAATCAAGGCTTTCGGCTATCGGAAGGTAATAATGTCAACAGAAGAGTACACATGGATATCCCTTATTGCCATGTTAAAAAATTCCGTGGATTAATAACAATTCGCTTTCAAATATTAATCGATTTATTCTTCAGATCATTTAGGAGTCTCGAATTTTACCATCTTTTGATATTGTAAGCGATTACAGATTCAATTTCATGACGAGAACTAAAGAAAGGCCACTGTTTAACTTCAAAACCCCGATTACTCGCAATTTTGTACAACGAGTAAATCGCACACGATTGTACAGGGAAAACTAATGTCCTCCGCTACATTTGTGCATGGATGACAAAGACGGGATTAATTGGATCGCAATCGTCCCAATTGTGGGATTGCTACAAAATAAAATCTTCACCAAAACCTCCGTTCATTTAATCTTATTTCGTGTTCTGTGAAACCGAATCTACCACCTTTATCTCTGTTCTTCATTGTCATGTGGGGAAAGCGTTACTCCAGTCGTCATAGCAAGCAATACGACTCCGGGTCAGCAACGCCCTTCCTTCGAAGACACATTCTATTAAGTAGGGAAGCAGCAAGGTGATACATTTTCTCAGATGTATTCGAAAAACTGCAAAAATTTGAGGGCGACGTCTCCGGAAAACCCCGAGGTGGTTAAGCTCATTCGAAATTTGAATCATCAAAACCCTTTCCGGAACAATTTAAAAATCTGCAAAAATAGCCTCCGGGGGATTTGCGGTTGTAAACGGTCCTTACATGCTGATCGGGTAGCTTTAAAAATGCAATACTTTGTTTACGGGAGTTTGATTTTGATTAACACTTCGACCTAATATATAATTAAAAATAGAGTGGTGTATACGCCTTGAAAGAAAAAGAATAACAGGTTTTTGGACTCAAAACTAGCTGCTCTCACATTCGTGGCATCATAGACTGCTCTCTTCTAAGCTAGCATGTCCGTCTGTTGCTGATATGGAGATTCCACTTGGCTACAAGTACCCTGACAAGAAACGTTGTAGGTGCCAGGTAGGTGGTTTTCTGACTGTTTCAAATTGTCAACATGGAATCCGTCACCGACCCACTCGTGGAATACGTTTGGCCGAGAATGGAATCAAAAGCACAATATCATCTATCTTGCACGACGTCAATTACAAATATGAGGTTGAAACACTTATGTACATTACGTTTAACATGAACACAATAACTTTTAAAAGCTTAGATATGCTTCTCATAGGGATAAATCATTTTGAGTCGGAAAATATTCTTACACTACATCTACAAGGTAGTTTATCGGTATTACGTTGGGGAATGAAAATTACAAATTATTGTGAGATGGGTTGGTCAAGCCAAAGGAAATACAATACCCGACAAATAGAAGATTAACTCAATTCATTAACATTATGTTCAGAGAAGGAAATGTTTCCAGTGATGTAATTCTTACAATGGCCAGTAACGTCTTTAACACGTGAGTGATGTGGCTTAGCGATATTCCTAGCTTATCCTTAATTGCAGGTTTCAGGTCATCTCGAGCCTCGATAATCATATAAACCAGATTTTTTAAAAGTGTGCAGTGACAACCCTGCCTCCATAAACAACAACAAACAAACAAACAAGCAAAGAAAAATCTTCGCAATGACAAGTAGGATGATTTGAAGTGAGTTCACGCACTCGACAACAGATGTTTCCCAAAACGATAGCTCTATCTTCAGAGACTAATCAGGTTGTTCACTGTCTTTCAATAGGCAGGAAATACCCAGGGCTACGATTTTGTCCCTTCAACAAATGCGTATGACGTTCGGCACAGCGTCTACTCCCTCTCAGTTTCATACCCGTATCGTACCAGCATGTCTTGAAGTAAACATACATCGAGACTTCCAAAAGAAAAAAAGGCCGGCCCTTTAATGTCGACACTAGAGTTTTCATTGCAAAACCAATCGGTAAAACAAATGTAGACATTTCTTATAGATTCCTCAGTTGGAGTTCAAAAACAAGGCTTTTGTATATTTCATCTTCAATGAAATACATACAACTGTTTATAGATGCGTCCTTTGGCGTAGACAGATAACGGAAACACTCTTATCTCCAGGGCTACTATCTCTGCTCTTTCTTTGCTTCAATCAACTTCAAATTTACTCACTCGCCAATTTCCTCCCTTGTTAGCAATTCAATTCTCGTAAAGCCCGGAGTACAAAAGCAGGGGAGTTCATAATAGGTACTAGTTGTTGAAATCGGACAGGGGTTCGTCTTGACTAATTAACAGACGCAAGTCACATCTATTCGATCCCTCTCGATATTTAAAAAGACGGGTTTACAGCTGCTTTGCAAACAATCGCTAAATCTCAATCCCAGTCCCCTCTCTACTAACGTAAGATATGCAAAAATGGTCGACCTTCCCTCCGGCCGACAACCAGGCAATGAATACCTCACTTAAAAGAATACTTGGAGGCAATATCAGTACTTGGATTAAACGAAAAAGAAAGGTTTCCAACTCTCTTGATATGAAAAGGAAAACTAGTTATGTTGGTATGTTTGATGGTGTGCATACAGCAACAAAGGCATGTCAGGACAGTTATATAAATCGCGCAAGTTATACTCGCGAGTCACTCATATCACTCGCTCAGTTGTCTCAACCTGTAATGACGCTGGATGGTGTTTATTAAATAAAACATATGTTCGAATCTACAGTTGACTGTGGCAGAAAATTATGTGTGATACATACATGTCCCGGAAAGATGTCCGACGTGGTGTGTGTGTCAACTTTTATAATCAGATAACAAATTACGGTGTAATTCAGAGAATGGTGACCCACCGCTCCTCTGACAAGTTGCTAATAACTTTCAAGTATCCTGTTCCAATGCTTATCAATTCGAATGGAGATTTTAGGAAATCCTCCATGTATACACTTCTGTCATTGAAGCATAATCAGCTGACGGGCTAGCTCAATAGAGTAAGATAGGTGTGTAATCCTGAGGGGTGAAACTGGTATAGCGACCCTTTTCTTACCCTGTTCACAGTTACAACCACATTAAAGCCATGAAGTTTATCTGGAAGCCTAGGATGTACAGGAAATTAAAACCTTCGGCATATTTTTCACTCACCTTTCTACCAAGGTATCGGCTCATAACGTATGACAAGTTCTCGACGACTATACCAGCACTTCCATCTCTATGCCAGAAAACCTTACAGTATAGCTGAAATCAAAAATCTACGACTACATAGAAAACTGAGGATCCCGTCATGTTTGTTCCATGTAAAATGGAAGTGTCAAAAGGGTTCTCCCGGAAATACAATATCTTACATATCTTAACCCGACCACCACACGCAGCGCATCGGAAATATCAACAAATATAAGACTATGCGTACTACGCTGACAGAAATGTAAACAGTTCCTGTTAAGGTTACCATCTCATCTAGCAGACTTGACTTCAACGTGCAATTTCTCTGGTCTCACTTAAACACAATCTCCGAAGAAACAAGCCTATCCGTTACAACTTTTAAGTAACAATACTGCTGCAAAAAAAACCATCTCGGAAGGACCCATAAGTTGACTGCATCTGTGTACCATGTCTGTTTCAGAACGGCCCACACAAGAGGGGTAAGTCTGTTTTGGAGCGACCATTACCATTCTACAAGTGAATTTCTGCACTTCCGAGAGGATTTGGCCCAAAATTTCAAGAATACTCGATTCCCTAGACAAGAGGCCTACCACCAATGGACATCGCATAGATGAAAGTACACTTTCCAATGCAACAGCTATCACAACAACCTGGCAAATTCCAGGAGACTTTTCCCTCGATCTCATCAGTATCTTTACATCATATGATGCAACTTCCAGGATTTCAGGAGAATCTACGGATTTCAAGGTCGTCCTAAAGAAGAGTAACCATTGTTGCTTTTCTGAACCTAAATATAGGCCTAAACTTCAGGTTTGTCCAAACCTCTTACCTAAAGATATAACCGGCAAATTTAAGCTCCGAGCACCAACATTCCAAATAGGTACACCACTGTTTATGTTTAATCGAGTTCAATTCAACAAAACCAGGAAAACATCACTCTCTTAAAATGGTTTAAATCTTGCTATAGGAATTGCATAATTCAACAGGAAGTCCAGCCCTCACAGTGACTGTGGCGCCTTCAAATATTTGCTAATAAGATGATAACACAGAAAAATTAAAATTGAAGAGCAAGTGCCTAGAAGGTACAAATTTGGAATACCTTCCTTTTGTTACTCAATTGATATCTTCCAGATCCTGCTAACCCTCTCCTCACAAACAAGCACGAGTTAGGAAACCATTCCTTACTTCTGTGTACATCTTAATAACTCTAGCGCGTTCCCTGATGCACGGGCTAGATACTCTCCTGGTAACTGATCTGTCTACATTATTACAAGTATTCTATTGAACTACTTCTCGTTATTAAAGATGTACACTTTGTGGTTGGTAAAAATCTCATGTCATTTCACATTGACCCCATCTAACGTTAAACATCGTCGCCACAAGCTGACTTAGATGACCATTCACAACGATATTAAGCTGTCGTGCGTTTAGCAACTCCTGTGTCGCACAGTAACTTCCAGCCCAGCCAAACAGTTGGCGGGAAAGACAACCAGGTCAAAAGATCGTATGAACACTGGGCCTGAGAGATTAAGTGCTCCTAAACGAAGTCTACCACTGTTACCAAGCCTGACACAAGTTTTACGACAGCATTGTAAACCTTGTATGGGCTATCAAATTTTCATTTCCAGCTTGGAACAATATATGGATTTCAAGCAATCGAAATAACATCCTTCAATGAAGCCTTTCAGCCACAAAGCCGACTGTTGCTACAGAGGCCTGGAGATGCAGAATATAAACGATTAAGCAGGATACTCGTACTAAAGCTAAAGCTCCTACAATAGAACACAGAAGAGCTAGGAAAATGCTCTCGAGTATATTACTTGTTAATGGATGATAAAGCCATTGAAAACTTATGATTTTGTTAGCACTTAAGGATTGTGAAGTGGGCGTTATCTCTCAACAGCTCATAAAGCAAACAAGATATCATCTCCCTGATGACAGGATACAAAAGTACTCCCGAAACTGTAAAACGAAATGAAGAATCAAGATATCAGCTTGATTGGGTTGCCAAATGTGTTATGTGTAGTCTAGTTCTCGACCGCTAAAACTAACCTTCGGAGTTGGCTCTTACTTTTTCGCAGCTACATGAGCCTGGCCTACTTTGCTGTTCTCTGGTTCCTTAGTGAACAATAGGTCATGCCTGTAAAAGACTTTCGGATGCACTAATTTACCAATAACAAGTATTTATTAGCCCTGGGTACCAAATGTGAGTGCTAGTGACCTTGAACCGGGAAAGCTCGCAAAAATAGCAACAATAAACTGCTTTGCCAGCATAAGCAGGTAGCTGCCTAGAAATAATCACTGGGTGTTTCTACAAGCGACACTGAGATATATAGACAGAGCATTAACAGCGCGTTTACGTTAACAGGCAATGGAAATTAGCCTTCAGAAACTTACAAGTGCTACAGCAACTCTTCCGTGAAACTGCGTCAGATATATAAAGACCATTTTGATTATTTCCGCCAATAGTATACCATTCGTCCGTCTACTCTTAAAACTCGTCTGCAGGCAGAGCTGACTGATTGAACAGTTTAGAGATCCGGTTCACAATACGGAGCCTTAATTCTGTTCGTTTCTCGACGATCGTTTAATCACTAGGTCTGCACACATAAAAGCTCACTGTTTTGTCTACTTCACTGTTCTGAGTTTACTTTCTTAATACTAGTTCTTTAACCGCGGCGCCCTTTTCCCCTACAATGCTAAAGCAATCAAACGAATCCCTAGAGATGAGTTTACGACGGCTGAGCAGGGTATAAATGCCAAAAATATCTTTCCTGCTATCATCTACCGAAACGCCAATCTAAAAGTTGCCTGGTTTCTCTCAAATAACATAATTAAAACCCCTTGGATCTCGGCTATAGGTCACTGGTATCCCCAAAATTTCTAATATATAAACACCCCCAAACATATATACACTAAACGCCACCTCGGTCATGATTAAGAACACCCTCTGCAATTTAACATTCAGGCATCGATGATACAGAACTTGGTGGCAAGGTGCTTGGAGACAATCATACACTTCCTCTTCTATCATAAAAGTGAATAAGTGACCCTTGTTTGCAGATCATACGTTATGCGCGCAGCACTACAAACTGGAAGTCCACACCTTAAGTTGCGTTGATCACTCGTCAATCAGGACATGGTTTACCTTCATAGGCTTGTTCACCGTAAACAGCAAAATGGAAGAGTACAGACAGTCGTAAGAATAACACTCAAGTTAATCTTCATTAAATATCCAGACTCCTTCCATGTCCTGTTCGAAACAAACATACTTAAGAATGACTGGAGACTATTTCCCGACATCTCCGAAGAAAAGCGTCAAGATTCGCGTTTTGTGTAAAACCATTTGTTGATGTAAGTACTCAATATTTTCGTGTGCCAACAGAAATACAATATCCCACAATTGCAGTTGTAAAAAACTCATAACCAAGAATTTTACTGAGAATAAAAATGGTTCTGCTAAAAATTTAAGTGTATATCCCACCTTCCTACAGGCTTCCGGTCTTACAGAGAATTCGATCACCGCACAAGTATAATTTGCCAGCATATACGATTGAAGACGAAATCAAGAATCTGCTTTCCGCACAATAATGTCGACACAGAATCTTTCAAAACATGGAGGCCATAGCAGGTCGTATCGTTCGACTATTTGCACTGACTTTATGAACAATCCACATCAATAAAACAAATTCGGGTGGGCAGTGTGAATCAGATTGTAAGCTGCATGTTTGATGAAGGAGCAGGTGATGGGGATTTAAGCTGTTGCACTCGTGTGTGGAATATGCTGGTGCATTTGGTGCATTATTTACAGCCGTTGCTAACGAGGTGAAAAAAAACTGATTATAGGCTTCGTCATCGCTAGGCTGTCATGCATTTTAAAGTTCAAATAGTTGTCGAACCTACATCGATTGCCCCACCTTCCCATGATGTTTGATGTCTTGAACATACTGCGCACGCGTCCACATTCACTGTAACGACGATTGGGTGATAATAGAATTGAAACTTTAGCGGCCTATTGTGCACATAAATTCGAGGAGATAATCGCTTTCTGAAAGAGGACATGAAAATATTTTTTCTATTTAAAAGAAAGTTTCACTTCGGCTTCAGAACTGAATATTTTTATCCACCCCAGTTTTCTGGATGTTTACCCCTGAAGTTAAGATCAAGTATTCAACTTTGACGAGCAAAAAAGTGAGAAAAGGAATAAATTATCACACTTTAAATGGCACTTTCGTAAGCTGTCTTGATAACTGCATAAATTATCATATCAAAGTTTTTCACCCCATTTCCCTTTACGGTGTGGGGCAAGTGAGAAGCAAGTGTGGGTTAACGTGATTTACCTGTCTCCTTGTAAACAAGGTAAGATGACTCCAGGCAAGATCTATTCAATCGTACCACACTACCTGTAAGTACAATCGTATCGGCAAAAATGTTCAAAGGCTTCGGTTCTCACGAGATAAAAAAAACCCCACCACCGCTCCAGGGGGAGGATCTACGGTTTCGTTCCACATGATGACACTTTCACACGTCTGTTTTCCCTTGACATTCGTTCCAATTCAGTGCCAGTCCGTATGCAGCGCATTGTGTCCTTGATGCTCGCAGATTATTGTAGGCAACAGAGTATCATTGAATTATAATTTGCTAATAAAAATTTTAATGATTTTAAAAATTAAGAAACAGTTTAGAAACACTACTTTGATTTTGCTTCGTCCAAAATACCCTTTTTTACAAATAAAAGGGCGCCCGAATCTTTCAAAAAAAATAAATTAACTGCTAAGCAACAGCTTTGCGTGGAGTGGAGTTTCACAAACAACCACACACGAATAAAATCACAACAACAAAAATGAGGAACATAAAAAAATACGAACGAAATGAGGAAGTCAAAAAAGGAGATCGTTGGTCGCTAAAATACCTGTGTAAATAAACTGGCGAATTTAATATCCCCAGATCAAGCGACAACTAAGCGTTTTTAAGGAAGAGAGTTCGAGTTCCTTGTTTTAAAAATGTGGAAATCAACAGTCTATAGGGGATGGGAGTACGACCTAAGCACTTTGTTGGTGGGCCTCTCCATCTGTTCAAACTCGTACCCGGCGAGGCCCAAAGTTTACACTGTTATGATAGAAGAATGTATTTTCACGATGGATTTTCCTCGTCTATTCTTGCTACTCGCGCGCCACAAAAGCGGTCAGCAGTGACCCTTAGAGTACGTTATGGAAACAAACTCCAGCATGAGGCTTACAAATATGGATCAAGTGAACCTGCAGGGTGCATCCTGTGTCATTTTCAATACGTTGCTTACATTGATGATGGCCACAAAGTCGTGAATGGAAGTCCAAAGGCCAAGATGACAAGGTTAACTTCGGTTCGATAAGTTTTGGGAAGGTCACGCATGCGCAGAAAACAGTCTTTCATTCATATCTAATCCGAAAGAAACAAGGGACAATGTTTGTAAGCAAGATCGAATTGTTAACCGTTTTTATTAAACCCTAGCGGTCGAGGACTTGCCTTTTCGTGTTTCAGAAAGCGATAGAAAACGTGCTGTGCTTTTACAATGAAACTCGCACCATATATAGATATGTCGATGTTGGTGGAAGGAAGTCAGCAAGTTAATGCACCAAGAACAGCAGCAGCCTGGGGTTTCTAAAACCCTAGGCTTGCGGTCAAGACGCTATTTTATCACGACTTACAACTAATTCCACGTTAGCCCCCATGTGAGAGTACTAATGTACACAAAAAAACTTTTCGTAAATCAACTTGAGCCAACAGTCGTTACAGTTTCGCAGTATGAAAGTCCCTCATGAGATGTCGTCCTACCACAATACCGCCCTGTACATCGGTCGCACTACTTCACTGCATTATGGCAGGGTTCGACTCCTGACTCGACTCTGCTCTTTTAACCCGTTCACGAAAATTCAAAAATCTACCAGTTCCGATAAAAGCAGCTAGTGAATTACCTGAAGATATCCTGTTGATCAATAACAAACCTTTCTCTGCTAGAGGGCTTGGGACCCAGAAGACACGTTCGAGCCTGCTGTTCTGTCGAACAACGTCCCAACGGACAAAACTGAACTTTAACTAACAATACGGTATACTCGAAAAATATTTCAGATGAATGACTGCAGTAAAATTTAGAAGATAAAAAAATAAAAATGAAAAGACAACTTGATGGATTGTATGATGCTGCAAAAATAACCCAGATTCATATCCTAGAAAATAGCAAAAACCGAAAAGGTGCTATTTGCATCAAAGAACGTAGTGAAAACGAAACGGGACGTCGTCAACCGGTAATTAACAGCAAATTCTGATGATATCTGTGCCAATATAAGTTCACGCGGCTGTCAACGCCCCAACCCCATCAATCGTATGGAATTTTCCCTTGCAACGTAATGAAAGGAGCGTCAACAAATCCACGTCACCTGTGACGTCAGTTCACTCGTTGATAATTTACTTTTCCACCACCTCCTTGTTTAAGCACCTGTTTGCACCTGCACACTGGTTGCCAAACGCCCACTGCACATGCACCGCAGGATAAACCTACTTAAAATTACTGTGGTGCAAACATCACTTGCTACAGACGCGTCAAAGATTCCTGCTGAATCAATAGGATTTCTTAAGGATTCATGTTCAATACTTTGTCAAGCTGCATCAGTTAAGTGCTCTACCTGTTATCGTAAATATGAAGATTTTTATCAAGTAAATTGCTTAGTTCATTAAGTAATCTCAATGGTTTCTGTGCCCCCGGAGCTAATGTCTCCCCTGGGGATACCTCTCTGCCTACAGGGAGATACGATGTGAGATTGCCACGTCGTTGTTTACCTACTCCACATCTTGCTGCCATATAATACGAAGAAGAATGCCTACCTTAAGTATCTTGTCATGCAAACGTAGTCGACCAGGGCCATCAGCTGCACTTCTTTCCTCTATTCGTGATACAACAATCCCTGATCCAGCACCTTGACTTTGCTGTAATAACACGATAAAGGAACATAAAATAAATAAAAGAAGCCGGAGCAACAAACACCAAGTCAGCGTTGTAAGATCAGCCCAATCCACTTCGTAGCCCAAATCATACTCGCTCGCCCAAGTCGTTACTCACAGCTGGAATTGCCTTTAAAAGGGATATATTTCGTGCACAGACGATTGATGGATGTTTGGCCGCCACTGTGAACAATAGTTTAAAAACAAGTTTCCTCAAAACGGGTGTCTATCATCACTCTAGTACTCTACCCCCCCCCCACCCCACCCGAGACTCACCGAATTGCATCATACTTCATTGATAATAAATTTGACACTGACCATGTTTCAGACCAAGTTAAATAAAATGAAAAAGAGGCAAGAAAGTTTAACTTGAAACCGGATACACTATTAGTAAACAAATTGCATTTGGAGGGAACACAGTATTACACACATACACAAAATCACTCGACTTCGTTCAAAACAAGTTGTTATTATATCTGCCATGGCAACAGAACGATCAACTTAACATCATTGCCACAACTACGCAGCTCTAACCAGCAGCAGCTCCCGACACACACACACACACACACACACACACCTCCAAGCGATCTGAGTCTCTTTTTGATGGTGTAAATGGCTCCAAACGAGTACACAAGTCCTGTACACAGGTTTTACAGTGCCGCGTTACCCAAACTGAGGTTTCCACAAAACACCAAGGCCCCAATATTTCAAATGTTTAGAAATAAAAAATTACTGTATACCTCGATAGCATCACAATAACAACAAAACACTCCCAGTACAACACAATTGAATACTCATCACTTATATTATTAACTGGATGTGGTAAAAATTGACAGTTTTCCAAACACTTCAAACAATCCTTCCAAATATATATATATGCATTTCCATCAAGCTTGACAGGAATCGCATGCGTTTTCAATTTTCGCACAATATGAAGGAAACAAAATGTGTTGGGCTGCGACTAACGACAGGGCATGTATCCAAGGAGAAGGGATACAAATGCCCTCTTCAGTTTGATGAGTAACAATGTGTCCTCTTCACAGAGATGCTGCTAACTGTTTGAATCTGATTCGAGAACTTAACTCGTACATATAACCAATGTGAGTTATGAACAGCTCCCTCCATAAAGCAAACATGGCCATTTCCCTAAGCTTGGGTTGCCCCTGGAATATGAACACACTACTCCCCTTTTATGGGGTGGCACCCCCTGATAATGTTAAGTGCCTTTAGCGTAGTGTGTGTGGAACAAATGGATTTAACATGGACAATTTGACAGTCCTGGGCTCAAAAGTGGGGGGATAAAGCAGCTGTTGCTTCCCATCCTGAAAAGTGCAGGGGGCGAGTCCTCCCGTCCTCCCAGAATCTACACCCATGGAAGAAAACGGGTAACTCTGCACCCGCAGTCAAAAACTGCCACAGCACCTTTTACGTAAATACTTATTACTGCTCCCACATATCGCTCATCCCCCCCCCCCCCTCCAGTAATGGGCGTGGCAAGATTCGGGCAGGCGCCTTCACGTCTGCAAAGGATGCTTTTATGTAGTAAAATTGTGTTTTCTACCTTTAGAAGTCCACTATCAGTAGGTATCGAGTACTTTGTTATTTATGTGCCTCTTTGTCTTCCCCCCACCTCTCCCTTCAATTGTTTCACTCGACGCTGACCTGCTCACGCTTGCTCCAAACTCGTCTACTACAGTTAGTAACTTTCAAACCCGTAAAGCATAAATCGTGACTTGAATAACCTTCAACTGTAAACAAAAAATCGAGTTGCTTATTTTAGTCATCTGTAAAGCAGGAATTACTACGCTCGGTGGTTGATTGAACTATGAATGAAATAGGCCTATTTGTTTTTGGAACCTTGAAAGTCAGTTCTAACTTTAAGTCATCAATATCTAACGTGTTCAATAACTTTTAGCTGGAAATAAAATACAAAGTTAAGCAAACATGATGTCAGAAAAATATATAAACGAAAGGCGGACAAAAAATGTATAAAGGCACACAAATTGTAAATTACAAAAACTAACTGTCTGGACAACGGAGAGGACTGTGTTGTACCTCGTTTGGTCGAAATCGACATGACATCTTAAAAACTTATTAAAATAGATATTGATATACGAGAGTTTACTATTTTCTATATTATTCTGGCGAAAAGGTGCCTCAAAATTGGGGAAATTTGCGCAAGAAACTAGGAAGGAGGAAGAGTACGGAGTAAAAAAGTACCAGGTCAAAGGACATTCAAGTCACCCGAGCCTCGTATTTCTTCCTGGTTAATTCCTGATTTTCAACTGCGCATTGTCCTTGTCCATATTTTTACCCCTGACATCACGTCGGAGGGGTACGGAGTGACGAGTTTGAACAAGTTTAAGATTAATTGAACTTGAACTACGGTTGGACAAAAATAGGGTAAGAGGGGGGGGGGGGGGGGCGTCGGTCCCGAATTAGCATATAAGATGGTCACGGTACTTGAGGAATTATCACGTTTAGGGACAGTATTTTACATCGTCGCATTATGACTTTTTTAAATAAGAACACGTTTAGTAAAAACACTGAGGCTCAGATTGTCAACATCAAGAACAATTTAAGAACAACACTAGGTTGGATGAAAACTCATACAAACATAATTTGTTGCGCAGTGATCAGTTCGACACCATCAATATCTTCGGCTCTTATGTAGTCCAATGAACCGTCACTAAATGAAATGATGTACTCTCCGAGTTTGTTGTTACAGAACATGATTTCCCCCTCAAACCAAACATTTTCATACAGACCCCTAACTCGTCGTAAGCTGTCGTAAGAACAAAATTAGAACACTGAGCCTCAGCTCAAATCATCTAGTTCTTACTAAAAAAAAGAGTGTACTTGTGCCTGGATTAGTAAAATAGTGGGATCTGCATAAAAACTCCATGTACAGCAGGCAATTTACAAAGCTATTATCATGTAAGTGGTAAATATGGACTTAATAATACGATATCACTATAAAGAATGACTACTCTCCTCTTCAACTCTTCTTATCTGGTGAAAAGGGTCGTCCCTTCCCGAGATGATTTGACAAACAGACTTTAGTACGCTGCAAAGCCAGGAACTTCCTGAATGACTCACCACTGATTCTCCCCTCACATACCGTCCATAGCTCTCTTACAGTCTCGACTACAAAAACAAACTGCCGTTACAGCTAAAACGTTTCTAAAGCGGTAAAATGATAGCCTTGGATATCTTTTCAAATCCTTGTTACTCTCGAATCACCTACTTCACTCTGCTTTAGCTGAACGACATGGATCCTCGGAAAAGACGTAAATAACAACTAATGCGTGACCAAAACACTTCGTTACTTGATCGAGTTCGTTCAAATTTTGTGAATTTGACTGTGCAAGACTTACAACGAAGTATTCCCCATTTTCAGTTTCGGCAACGATATATTTCGCTAATAGAACAATAGAATCATGTAATGCCTATCTGCTTCTATTATTGAGTGGGGTAATCAGTGAATTCAAAGATCAACACCTTGCAGAGGAAAGACGTCTGTTTCTACGGAGCTTTCCTTGTTCATAGATTAGGTTTACTTTGTTTTGAACCTAAGAAATGACGATATGCTTGAAATCGCATCTCTATTGCTTCTTGTGTAAAATATAAGCAAGACACTGATCAGCAGTATTATTCGCTCAACATTCAAAACAAAACCTGAGAACGTCAAAACTCGAAATTTTAAACCCTCTACTGGTTGGAGATTGATCGTGGCAGCAACAGTAAATGGGCGATAGTAGATCTGTAATCACACCAATCCTTGCAAATTGCCCTGTGAAGTGCCAAAATAGCCGACCACCACAAAAATTTACCGTGCAGTCGCGTGTTAAACTGAAGCCAACCACAAATGCCTCGGGAAGTAATAGTAAACTATCACTAAATTGATCAAATGTCAGATTAAAAATCAAGGTACATGTAAACCAGAGTGTTTTATATTAAGAAATTTATGATCAATTAACTGCCATTTCTAGCTATTACCTAGCTTTCGCAAAATAAATGTTGTAGTGCCAAAGTATTCATATTTCGACATCTTAAAATACTTTAAAGCAAACTAACTATCTTCAATCAGACACTCAAAACTATAAACATGCTAACTAAATCAGAGAAATAGAAACAAACTATAAACAAATACTTCGCTGCGATAAAAGTTCCCTGAAAGACAATGGCGCAGGAATCATTACGCAGATACGATCCAACAATATCTTTTATTTTTTAAGATGAGAATTTGTGTATCTCTGTCCAAAAAAACGCGACTTGAAATCAAAATAAATAAAGTGGACATAATCCTTCCCCCTCAAAAATATTTAGTAAGGATGGTTGAAAGCATTATTTTTTATATGACTCTATTTCATAATAAGCGTTGGTTTTTCTGCGTGATGCGATTTTTGAAGGAATTTCTCATATTTCTGGGTGGTGGATCACTAAATCTCAGCAAAGCAAATAAATACGCGCAAATTTGCTCAATAAATTCGTATTACACAAATCAGCGATATCACACCAGTGATACAATGATCTGGCCGACAGCAATAAATTTTTCATAGCTTATCCACTGTAGTTAAAATGTTTAAAAACCTACTACTCACCTGAAAACCACCAATGATATTAAATCCAAGAGTTCCATTTTGCCTGTTAATTACCACCTCGTGTATCACTTCTTCCGACTGTGATAAAAAATAGCGAAAGAGAATATTGTTACTGCTACAAACCCCATCCGACTTCATCGATTCTTCTTTTGTCTCGACCATCAACAACAAAGTCTGATGTTCTGAGATGAAACGGGTCAACGTGCAGTGGGAAGACCGGAAAACATCAAAGCTGAATAAAAAAGCATTCAAAACGACTCTAGTACCATCATTCGACTTCACATCTCTTTCATGAGCAGATGACGGGAAAATGGCGGCTTAGAGCAACAAATAAAGTGATCCTGGTTAACGATTGTGCCAATGGAAATAATCCGTAATATTGAGCCAACAATCCACTTAAACCGACCATCACCTTGCTTAGTTATTATGCGACCTTTTGAGAATTGATTTCCTCGCTATTAGGCCTATTACTTCCAAGAAAAGCTACCGCCATTAAAAAGTGTACCCAATCGTTTCCAATACATTAGAAAATATACCTCTTACAGTTAATGGCTGAGCTAACTAGAACATACAGCAGGAAAAGTCGAAACAGCTGTCGCCTCTCAGCACCCCGGACATGCTGCTGTGAAAATCTGTTGAAACTGCAGAAGCACCCGGCGTTCAACTCATATTGAGCTTAGCAGGGATATTTTGAATATCTTACTTCTTTGGGGCAATCTTAAGACTTCGTAAGAACGAAAAACTTATCAGGTGTTGCCCGTTCAAAAGTTAAAGGCAAAATCGTCATACACTTCCAGTTTGTTTACATAGTACACCTCGGATCTATCGTCCCAGATTTTATGGCAAGAACGTGAAACCCGATCCGTGAAAAATTCCCAAACCTGAGGTATGTATGCAGTGGCATGAATATCGCACTGGCAATATTTAGTCTGCATTACTAAAACAAAGAAAACGTCTACAAACGGGGTAAGGGTTGTACTTGAATGCATTGTGGTTGCAGCCATCAGTTGTGATTTATAACATATATTCATAAAAGCCGGATCGTATCGGTTGATATTGTATATAATTTCTAAATGGAGTGAGCATGGGATACACATCCTACTAATACTGCAGTGTCCTACTGCAAAGCCGAACAGGTAGAAAATTAAATATGCACGGGAATCAGTTGCCTAATTGAATAAAGAACACAGGTTAAGGTTACAATGCGGGGTCAAGTTGTTCAAAATCAGTAAAGTTTGGATAACGATAGGTGATCTACCATGAACATGTAAATCAATAGAACCGTCAAAATAATTTAACTCAATCGCCTTCAAGAATTCAAGTTTGCCATCGCTTACATGTCTCTCTTATCACTTCAAACAATGTCATGTTTAACTACAGGCAGATAGAAAATCAAGTATGCGATGATTGGTGGAGGAAATGAAGGTTAGTGTTGAGTTGCAGTGCAGGGCAGTCGTGGGAACTTGACAATGATCAGATAATTATCATCGTAATCTGAGATGCGGTCAATAAAATTTACAAGAAATCAAAATCAGTCGTACAGATGAATCAAAAGTAAGCCAAGTGAATGAAGAATCAACCACCAGCTTACAACACCTAGATTGGACCAGCAACTGAGCAACAACAAGCAGCTAAAACTGTTCCGCCCTAACGCAGTTGCTTGTCAGTCAATTTTACAACATAAACTGAGATAATGTCAAAAAACTGATAGACAACCCTGACTGTGCGTGCTTGGTTAAACGCTTCTCACAGTTAAAACTTCAGCCACAAATGTTAATCAACTTGCAGTAACAGCAACAATATCTTTAATGTGGTCACCCACTTGGCAACTTCCCTCAAAGTGCTCAGCCCAGCGTGGGCAACCCATAGCAACAAATTTGATACAACTTCAGGTAACCCTCTCAAGGCGTATTTAATTCTTCAGACTATTACACTAATCAACGAAATCAACAAAGGGCAATCATTACACGATTACTACAAGGTATCTAAAATTGATCGGATCGAAAGGTATCTACTCACCTCACTTCGAATTCGATTTAACTCTCCTTCCAGTCCCGCTATCTGGTTTTGCAGTCGACGTACTTCCTTTTCGTATCTTAATAAATCCTCTTGATATAAACTCTCTAATTCAGTGACATGGTCTAGTTCATCGTTTTCTCGTTTGGTTAAACGTAAAGATAATTTCTCGTTTTCGTACTCCAAATTAACAACTTGATGACCTAGCCGATTGCATGTTGATAGTAACTCCTCGACGCACTCGTGCGATTCTAAGGTAGAGTCATCTAGAGACAAATGACAGACACCACAACTGTTTCTAGGTATGCTATCACTGCGATTTGTGGGGCTTGTTTTGCTAGGTAAAAATGAACATCTCTGTAAATGTAAATCCTCGAGTCCTAATTTGTGTACCACGCTACAACCATACTGAACGTGTTTACAAAATACGTTGAAGTTCGATATTAAACTCTTCACAACTGCTGCTTTCCGTATACCCTTCTCGGTAATAGTAGAACAACAATACGGACATAAATCCTTTTTATTTGTCGATGTCCAATCATGCCAGCATTTTCTGCACATGTAGTGGCCACAAGACGTGATAACTGGCTCCTCCAACACGAGACAACAAACTGGGCATAATGCTTCTTGTGGTACAGTCTCCACAAATCGATCTGTGTCGATCCCCATCACTAAAATCTGTGATGCTCCGCCGTCCTCCTTTGGTACTCAACTTTGTACTATTGAAGCATTCCAGAGCTTACAGAAGAAAGAAGATCACACAGAAAGAACAAATCTCGACAGGATCCATTGTACTACGGTCGCTGAAGCCAAGAAATCTGATAGGCACCGGTACTAGCTGTGGTAAATAACGCCTTGCTGATATTTCAACTTGCTATCTTCACTCCAGATAGTGCTTGCTTCTGCCCGATTGCAACGTCACTGCTCCTCTTGCAATTCGGGGTTCATTAGTTATGATGCTTCCTCTCAACTTTTGACTGATCGGAACCTTTGATCTTTGCTACGAACAATTCTAACTGTCACCAATTATATTTCTGAAACGGTAAACAAAACGTCTTTAGAAAATTGGACAACGCGATCCTATCTAGAAACCAGAATAAAACACAATACGCAGCTCACAGTTAGATAAAGCGTGTGTCTTAATTAAGTTGATCCTTCTGCCATCAATCTGTCCCATTCACGACTTAAAAACAACAAGTACTCAACTTTGACGTGAATTCTCAGTTTATAATCGAGTGTTCACTGTTAGCTTTCGCAGGAAGTCAGAGCAAACCGTGATTCCTCGTTTATGAACAGTCGAAACCCGTTATTTCATCCAGAATATGGTGCACTTACAAGTACCAGGCATTCATGTACCTTATCCTTGA
The DNA here is from genome assembly GCA_010016065.2 of Carybdea cf. marsupialis auct. non (Linnaeus, 1758). NCBI lineage: Eukaryota > Metazoa > Cnidaria > Cubozoa > Carybdeida > Carybdeidae > Carybdea > Carybdea cf. marsupialis auct. non (Linnaeus, 1758). The sequence continues at coordinate 30,792 of JAAAKL020000681.1, forward strand.
ATCAAAACCACGGAGAAATCATCTTAAAACGCCGTTATCATGAAGGAAGAAGTGGACTCGCCGATCTCATTGTTTCTCTAAATGAGTGTCAACAGATAAAAATGAGTTTGGGGAGAAGAACTTTGAAATAAACCATTATTGACTGAATAGGATAATGGGCAGGTCTATTCAGCCAGCAGTGTCGAAGAAAGAAGCTAACGGGTAAGCAAACAAATCGAAGAGGACAGAAACCGGATAAGAAGCTGCACTTTTGTTTATACAACTTCAGTTTCTTCACAGCTGACCATCCCATCCACAGTTATCTGAGAAGGTCAAGAAACCGATTAATAAAGTACAGCGAAAATAAATCCCATGTCATCCCTTGAAAGTTTGTTTAAATTCAAAACTTTGTGACAGAAAAAGATCTACGACCTGACGTAACAGTGCCACTATGTCGGGCTCTTTTTGCGCTAAAACTTAACAAAAACACAATCCCCGCGAAGTGGCAATTTAAGGGTAATCAAACACCAATAATAGCACGTGGTAACACATTTGTGAATGGGGCAACGTCGTCTTTTATGCTTTGCCGGTTTTATTTGTTCGCACTGGCGAGGCAAGATTACACAACGATTTTCCAGATCGTGTTTCCACATAAAGGGATAATTGGGTACCCGCCCCAGTTTTTCTTCTCGTGAATTCAATTTGCTGCCTTCCACATTGTGATAGTACAGGCAAGGCTTCACACGTTTTACGAAACATACATGTGCGTACACGACTTACAAGATTCTTCTAAACGGAGCTATTTCAAAAGAAGAAACTTTCAGTTCTCTTGTCCTATCTTACTAACAGTTTCCAAGTTGATAAAAACTCTTTTCCATAAATTCAATTTACAACATCTTAACAAGAAAATTTGGGAACTGGAGATTTCTTAAGTCCTGAATTAAATGTACTGAAAGTATCTTTGAATAAAATAAAGAAATTCTCAAAGTTAGGAAATTTTCTAGCTGAAGGGTTCTTATCCAGGTGGGTAATAAGTTTTAGTCAGTGTTTCAATATTTCCATTCCTTAGCACTTTGCCATCCAGTGTTGGCAATTCTGTGTCTCCCCCCTCCCTCGGGCACTACATTCTTTATACAACTGTACCTGCTAAAATAAAATGCATATACACACTGACCTATGATATTATCACGGCGTAGCAAAACAAGAATGGCCTCAACGCACATGGGCCGTGTCAATTTTTTAAAACCAAACATAGCCTAACTATTCATTTCCTCGTGTAATAATACTAGTTATGATTAAGAAATAAATCATTTTTCTCAACTATATATCTACTTATTCCCTCATTTAATAATATCCATTACTCGGTAAAGAGGCGTAATGGATTTTCAAGTTATGAAATAATATAATGATAACAACAATGATTTTTTTAAACTTCGAAGCCTTTTTTTCTTTTGATTCAATCTTCAATAATAAATTTAAATTTCAAATATTTGTCTCTTCAATCTAAACAACTCGTTAATATCTTTACAGGGATAATGGATCACATGATGCGATATTCTCTAAGATAATAATAACAATAATAACAATGACTATAATAAAATAATATAATAATCCGCAGTTTGTATTCCAACACAGTTGCCTACAGTTGAAGCCTGTAAATCCAAGTGTACTTATTTTGGTCCCACGAGACGCAGTTAGACACTCCGTCCCCTCTTTCGATTATTTAAGTACGCAAAAATGCCTGATATAATACGTTTCGGTGTCTTCATCATAGCAATCCCTCTAATATTTCATTATTTTCAATTGCGCTCAAAATACACGATCATGGCCTCCCATCTTATAGTAGCACAAGTTTTTGTCTCAAAGGGTGTTGACGGCGACACAAGCCTGCCATGTATTCAAGAGAATAAACAGGGGGGCTTCATGCATAACGAAGCAGCTGAGAGAATTTGGGTTCTCCGAGGCAAATGATCAGATGTTCCCGCCAGCTTGCTTTAAATTTGTGCTCACTTCTCAGCTACGACAAAAGGAGTAGTGTCTTGTCAGGCTCGAAAACAGAATGAAAGCTCATAATATTGACACTATTTTCACATCTAAACTAAAGAATTCGAGTGGAATTAAAGTGGCATTGACCGTGAAAGATCCATTCAAACTTTCCTGCTCATACATTCTATTGTCATTTAGAATAGAAGGATATCAAAAGGGCGAAGTCCATACCTGCATCACCCGGAATCGAACAGGGTCAAACTACTTCCACTAGCAAACACATGTCGTATTAACTATGGTGGGCTATCGGTAAGGCAACGAGTATCGCTTCTAGAAAGCAATGAGTCTATCGCATGGCTGACGGTGATGAATGTAAGAACAACGTGAGTAAGAAAGGCCGCGGAAGAAATTCTGAATTTGTTAAAAGAAAATATAAACTGAGGATTGTGGGTGACGAGTGAAACTTGGATGAGTCAATAGAAAATATGGGCTCCTGAAAGCCAAGGCAGCAGATCACACAAACAAAGCACAAACAAACACAAACTGTAGCATACAGAAGAACAAAAAGTCGGTTTCATCATATTGACCTCAACTCACTCCACGACCCCAATCCTTCCTCTCTGTGTCCTTCTTTCTAGTCACAAAAAACCTGCACTGTGACTTTCACCACAGCACAACGCATTTTTTTTCAGGCAATGGGCATAACTTTCTGCCACTGGTCCAGTGCTGTGAGTGCTTCTGTCAATTTTGTTCACACTTGTACACAGGAAACAAGAAAATGTCGATTTATATTGGTATTTTACGACAAAAATAAGTACCATCACAAGCATTTCACACCCTGAGACGGGAAAGTCCAGCCCCACCGCTTGATATTGTCTGCTGTTAACCGCAACACCGCCCACACCATTCTCACACTCCGCCCATACCCACATTTTCAACGGTGGGTATCGTTTATTTAGATCTTTGGTTGATTCAACTGTCGTTTTTTCTATCCTTGCGCGACTCAGTAAGCGCGAGTCGGAGATCTTTGCACCATAAATAGACTAACAAACAAAAATATCCAAGTGAAATACAAAACTAAAAGCGGGAAACACCCAAAACATATCAATCGAACATAGATCCGTCACTTCCGGTGAGAGAGTGCGAATGTATCTTGGCGAAACGATAGAAATATTAATACCTGAAATACATACTTCCCAAATAACCACATTCCGAGCGTCCCCAGGCTTCCTGCATTCCCAGCGGAAATGACGCCATACATGAACTTTGCCTGCCATCCGTCCAACAATAATGACCTTACAAAGAAAACATTCGTGTCGAATATCTGGACCCCATCTCCGACAACATAACTGTGTGAGCCGCTTAACCGCCCAGTGGAACTATTGTCCGTAGGTATTACCTCTAGGGACTAAGGACGTGTAAGGTATAAAACCTCGATAATAGGGATTTTACTGGTCAATCATTATACACACATATATAAAACTACATATTATAAATATATGAAATTAAAAAAAGGTTAGTGTGATATAGAAAGACACCGAGGGCGCGTGCATGAGGGCTATGACGTCGTGCGTGAGTGCACGGCATTCTCTGTGTGTCATCCACCTCTTCCGCGGGAGCGGCGGCTTTAGTGTTGACATCATCTCAAGCTGGTTATGACGTGGGTAATGATCTCAACTTTTACATAGTTTATATTACATTACTCATAGTTTATAGCAGTTATATTCTAAGTAATGGCTGGGTTTAATAGAGTAATCTCAATGACTTCTGTTCTCTCCCCCTGGGAGCTTAGATTCCCCTTGGGGATGCCTCTCTGCTTTATCCGGGGGCACGATAAGAGATCGCTAGGTTCGGCCGCTATACTGTCACGTGGTGCAGGGAGAGAGAAAGTATTTCCATTCTCGATTTCACTCGCGAATTTAACTCAGTTTTATGGCACCAGATTCTGGTAGAAGCAAAACCCAACGACCTCAGTAACACATGGGAACCAATCGTAAAATAAACACTCAGTTATGTACGAAGGACCTTCCGGAGGGTGGTGAAGCAAAGGTAGAAGATGAGAGGCCGGCCACATAAGGGGTCTGCGAGTCCTCCTCACAAACGTTTGTCAGATGTCGATACAAATTCGGGGCACAAATGTTTGAAATCATATAATTCTGTCTTTAAAATCCTGTACCACTTTTCTAAACTGGGTTAAATTTGATCTTAAACCAGTCATAACCAAATTTTGAACATCGGCTAAACCTTTTAAGGTTCATACAAGTGATGGAGATACCCAAAATAACTTGATCTGAAAGCACTTGAAACCGAGACATAATATCGGAAAATAGATCAAATAAACAAAAAATGAGGTCTGTTCAGCTCTACATGGGCCTTTCACTCTATGTTAAGTGTACGCTATTGTGTAGGGGCCTCCAAGCAAGCGCCGTAGGGACCATAGAGGCTATGACTATCGCAAGCTCTGGAAAGTTGGGCATAAGTTATCCAACTTGATATCCTAGAAAAGGAACAATTTCCCAACTTAATAGTCTACACAGTGACACAAAGGTGCACACAGAATCATATCGATATTTGTTGACGAGTTGGAAGATCTGAATGAGAAACAGATTTACGAAGTTATTGATTGGCCTGATTTCATATTGAGAAATTCTTAAACATGAGGGGAGAGGCTGCTTTGACACAGAAGAAAAGTTAGGTTAGAGGTGAGACTTGCTTCCTATTGAAAAAGACGTACCAAGTCGGGCAACCATCACTGGGACCGACAGCAAATATACTGCGCTTTCATGGGAGACCGCGATGGGCAAAGTCCCTGGGCTCTTTTGTGATGAGGCGCGATGGGCAAAGTCCATGGGCTCTTTTGTGATGAGGCACGATGGGCAAAGTTTCTCAAGAACACAAAAACTAACGTTGGAGTATATACGGCAAAACACAACTGAGTAAATGTACAAGCAAATGAACGGTCTGGGTTTTCCTCCTTCAATGCAACACAGTATCCCATCACTGCTTTATGCCCGTGACAGGACAGTATTTCCATGAACAACCCTCTTTCGTTCTGGTCCGCTACCATAGGGAAAACAAGGGAGTTAGATTACCTTAGGCCATTACAGCAGCTCCTTTTGCGGTAAATGTACAACTAGGTGTTAAGAAATACGATCATGGATAAATATGAGATAATGCTTTCACATCCTCGCAAATTTGCAACACTGTATAAAAGGGTGATAAAGAGGTCACAAGATATACAGCCAATGCTTCGTTGAGAATCATGGGTCAGATTGAAATTTACAATGTAGAAGTTGAGTTGATTTACAACTGGAAAAACTCCTTAATTCTTTTTACCACATTAGTCAAAACAATGGAAAGTCTTACAGATGTCGGAGGAGGCATTTACGGAAACTTCGCGATCGACGACATACGTTTGGTCAGCGTTTACGAATACTAAAAACAGTTTACAACGTCTAACACTATTTGCCAAGGGGTTCACTGTGCTACAAGGCAACACATTTGCCTTCGTGCAAGGATTTACCCGAATTTTTGCGTTTTGGTGGGCTTTTCAATTTCGCAAAATTTGCAGTTATAAAAAAAATTAAAAATCAAACGGAAACGACCCAAAATTGTCTGGTGGTCGCAGCTATGGAGAGACTTTTCACACGTGCTTACTTTCTACGACAACGGCAAACCCGCAGCATCAGGAGCTCTGTGCTGACACAAAATTGCGGCACGGCACGTGTTAAAATTGGCCACACCTTGCTACTGCGTCTTTCTATTTGGCAAACTCCTCCCCCCAATTCAATTTCCTCCCCAGTCTCATCGTACTTCCTAATAAACAGGGAGGCATCCCCAAGGCAAGCGACAAGGGTGGCACTCCCCTCAATTTACAGGAAACCTTATCACGACTGAAACGTATCAGTATCCACTGCAACAAAATAACAAGGCGGTACGAGTGATGGGCACTTTTTTCACTCAAAAACCGAAAAACATTCTACCAAAAGGTGGCAAGCTACATCACCGGTCAACCGAGTATCGGCTCCTGGGATGGCATGGGGATGCGTAAAAGCCCCTTTGACGGGGATTCCCCTTTTCCCTTTACCCTCGTGCTCCAGAAGCTCTAGAAAGAATACTTTTAGCAACAGAAACTGAAACTAAACGAAGAAAGATTGGAAAATTGACGACTTCCAATTCGTCACCCCCCATCAATACCAAATCCTCCCCGGCGAGGGCATGCAAAAACAGAGTGATATTGGACTATCAGTCCGTTTGCATATATGGCATTGCCAAAGTCCTTGATTACTTAGAGAGACTTCCTGCCGAATATCACAAAATGTACAGTTTTCCGTTGCGATTGTTTACAAGTTGTTCTCACCGAATAGCCAAACAGCAAATGACGTCCGATATCGTGTGCATAGAACCACTGGCAAGTTTACGAGTCAGCAGGGCTGGTGGGATGCGACTGGGTGCTACCTCCGTCATAAAAGACGATGCTAACATCTTCAAATCATCACAAGCTGCAGGAGCTGAACCTGCTTTGTTTGCTGGATCAGCTATCGAATAAAAACTATGTAAAACAAGTATTCACAACCCCTGGCATCGTTACTTGCAATGATCCAGATGTCATTTCGACTGCAGGGGATCGGGGGAGCTCAAAATTGATTTCCTTACTAAAAAATCAAGGTGAAACTAGGTTGATTTTACACTGAGCTCGTACCTTAACACAATGATCTAACAACTGGCACCTGCCAAATGTGGAACAAATTACAGGCTCGAATGTTGAATGCCTTGAATCTATCTTCACATAGTGTTAACTTTCGCAATACGTCCAGGTGCTCATGAATCATCCTATTTCCACAGAACCTCTTTTTCTGTCGATGCAATCAAATTAAGAGCGGTAAGGAGCGTGGAGTTCGTCTCGATCTGTCAGTAAGCAGATCGAAGCATACAGCAACCGTATCGATGACACCCCCCTCCCCCACCGACCTAGACTTTAGCCTTGCATTAGAGGAATGGCATGAAGTACAGACAAATCACAATCTGTCACGTAACAAAACTTGTCATCGTACCTCCTGATGTAATGTATTCGCAAACATACTCTATTTCAGAAATCACTGCTATTACAGCTACTCAAATGCAGATGTACGAAAAGAATCATTTGATATTCTGCTAGTGCTTCTAAGATTCTGGTGAAAGTGTAACCTCTTGTCAGATCGTGGAACTCGCTGGGCAGGGAGCACCGTTATCCAGCCGTCTTCATTTCTTACCTTGCTTCCTCACGGCCCTATCGATATCAACTTGACGCATTGATGCATCCAACGTGAAGCATCATATATTGCAAGATACGCCATGTAGTGACCCAAAATTGTCTGGTGGTCGCAGCTATGGAGAGACTTTTCACACGTGCTTACTTTCTACGA
>JAAAKL020000682.1:1159-29818 GCA_010016065.2 Carybdea cf. marsupialis auct. non (Linnaeus, 1758)
CTTATTGCTGCTATTTCGTGTCATAAATAGTACAAACCAACCTACTAATCATAGATTTACTATTGCAAGACTCTTCGATCACATGCCTTATAAATCTTAACTTGCACTATGGCTCTAATGATTAGAGCCATAGTGCAAGTTAAGGTTCTTCTCGTCTTAACGTGCAAGTTAAGATTTATAAGGCATGTGATCGAAGAGTCTTGCAATAGTAAATCTATGATTAGTAGGTTGGTTTGTGCTATTTATCCGTTGTGCCAGGGGCGTGGGAAGGTAAAGCAGATTTGGGGGGGCCAAGTAGACTGGGCTCAAATTTACTTTTTCACGTTCCACAGTATGCAGAAGCAAATCTGTTGTGTGTCTCAATATGCATATTTTGCTGTGAATGTGACACAATGTCTGTCGCAATCAATTTCAATTTTTTATAAAGCTAAAAAGTGATCACGGGGAAAAAAAAGATCAGTAGTGAATGTCACTATCATCTATCTGTACAGACTCGTAAACATAATTTATCTACGTTAGCAGAATTCTTTCAATATAGAGGGTTCCTGCAAGCTCTATGCCTTACATGTATCTATGGTAATCGGAACATTTTTTATTAAGTCTTTACCAATTTATTAAAAAACTGATCAAGAAATTTTGAAATTGAAAATGAAGGTAAGAGATGCTCCTAGGCAATACTCCCTATATTGAAATGGCTGGTTACTGTACATGACCACAAAACTTAACCCTACTCTGCCCAACCCATTTATTTTTAATTAAATATCAAAATACACCGATTCACAGTTAGAAAGTTTCGGTGTTACGGCTCCCTGTGTTTCCCTGCTAACTACGAAAATTTCAACCAAATCAAACTACATTGGCGTTCTCAAGGTCTAGTTCTTGTTAACACTACAATTATTCGTCTTCCATTATCAGGGACTGTTATTGCTTTAAGAGCCATTTTCGAGTTGTTTGATCTGTGCTGTGTTGACATCGATTTATCCTGGCTGATTTAGGAGAAATGTCTCTCTAGAAGTTCCGTCTGTGTTGAAGCGTTAAAGTCGTACCTCGCTGTGAAGAAGTAGTTAATCGATAGCACTGTGAAAAAAGCTTCCAACTACGGCCCTCTGGCCTATTAAGGGAATAAGATGAATTAGTTTTATTAGTGAAGCCAATAAAACTAGGAATAATTTTTTTTAATGTAATGGACCATGGATGGTTTTTGATGCCATGTCATTCAGAATAAAGCCTGTCTAGCACGGTGTGGAAGAGGCTCAGGAACAGACAATTGGTAGATCATTGGAGGGGATGGGGTGGTAAAGAGAGAGTGACCATTGTTTTATCCAATTAAGAATAAGTTCTGAACTAGTGTATGTGCGTGGCAATGAAGCAATTGAATACTCCTACATACATCAGTTGGGAATTATTATTGACCCATGATAATTTGTTATTGATTACCAACCTTTCTCCGCTTTTGATTTTTTGTATGTATTGTAAGTAGTTTTTGGCAGAGCACGCACCCCCCCCCCCCTCCCCTAGCGTATCCGTCACAACCTGAAAATATTACAAGCCATGCATCTGCGTCCTAACTAGACATGTGAATGAACTTCACTATACATGCATTGTTTCTGTGCAAATCGAATACAAAAGTGAGTCTGTATATCAGGCTAGGTGCCACTGCGGCATACAGTGAATTGCAAAGGAAGAGAAATCAATGTTAATCAGTTTGGTGAGAGCTAAACTCAAGAGCTGTAAAATTTCCAATCGCTAATTTTTAGTATTTCTTATCATCGTTTGTTACTGTCGCTGTTTTATCGTTGTATTCGGTTCTCTTACGTCGTATTAATTGTTCTTTATTATTTTGTGCTAGATAACTATCTTCAAGGACCGTACACTCTTGCAAATGTGATTTCTAAAGGAGAGTCGAAGAGGAAGCTCTATTTCGTAAACCTGGAATTCATTCTTTAAGTTACTTTTGATGAATGCCTATCTGGAGAGTACGAAACTCCTCTGAACAAGCAAGTGCGACTTGAGAGGCAGTCAGACTAGGTACCAAGGGTATCAAGAGAAAAATGTGAATAACAAGGCGTTATCCAAGGAGGAAGGAACAACCTTCATGTGTAGTTCTACGACATGGCTGACAGTATCTGTCAACGAAAGAGGTAGTGGCGTCTTGTGACCGATGAAGTTCTTCAAGGCCTTGGTTTTAAGATTCTTACGTAACGGTTACTCTCCCTGGCTTTTCAATAACATAAAATACATGCAACATCAAAGACATCAAAAATCCATATTAGAAATGAAATCATCTGTGTATTTCGTATATTAAGATTTAAGGAATTCGGAACTGGGAATCATAAATATGGCATGCGAAAATATGCGACCATACAAAAACAAGACTGATAAATATTTATTATTTCAATTTTGAAAATAGAGTTCATTTGAAATACCATGTATGAAAATTTTGTAGGGCCTACTGGGTCTACTGTGCAGAGAAAACAGTCAGCTAAGTAAGCACCATGTTGATGCCTTCCTTGATTTTATATCTTGTAATGTTTTGCATTATGGCTGCATTCTTAGGTATTCCATGCGAGTCACGCCCACATTTAATTTTCAACCTTTTTTTAAAACTGCAGCGGTTATCCTAAACGCCCTTTTTCTTATTAATTTTTCATAAAATAGGTTAAGCCAATTTAAAATATATCAAGCTAGCACGTATAGGATATAGTAAGCCTACATGTAGAAAGTTATCTCCACGTAGAATCGAATTGTGTTTAATGTAGGTCAGGGTTGAATGGTATCTGTAAGTGACGTCATTAGATTTTCATGGATCCCCCCCCCCCCCCCCCCAAAGTTTCGTTGCTATTGACTTAACTCTATTTTGATCGAACTCTTTTCACCGCAATTTGGCTGGGAGTGGGGGTGGGGGTGGTCTGCTGAATAGAGTTACGTTTAATGGTAGCACGTCTGCACAGTGACCAACAAGGTCTGTCTTAAATTCCTCGTCTTTTATAACATATCTCATAATCCACTTTTACCTCCTTATGGAGACATTTGCTTCTCCCAACCCCATCACGTTCTTCACCTGTTTTGTCGGGCAAGCTTGCTTCTCTGTAACAGGTCCTTTAGTAGACACAATAAAGGAACGAAAGTCCCTTTGCTCGACACTGGAGATCCCTTTACGTTTGAGGAAAGTCTACTACTTCTTTTCTCCCTCAATGTTATGCAGTATCTATCAAAGAGAGAGAAACAGTTTAACAAGCAAGTAGGCTGCACTTGAGGTAGAGCCAAGATTCCTTCTTGAAGCTACAATTACCAATTTTCATTGTTTAATTTGCTTCGTGCCTTTACCGTTGATGTTAACAGTTAAAAAATCCGGCTATCCCAGAGGAGTCTGAAGGCCAGTAGAGAGTATCTCTGAGTCCTCTCCACCCAAAACATTTCCCCCTTCCTGGTTAAAACATCGAACACGTTCTTAGTACTTACGTACTTATTATTGGCTGCCTCTGATTGCTGATTGCCCCCCTCTCTAATCGGTGTGAATGGCTTAGGGCCTGGATCTGTGGCCGAGAGTAGTGTGTTTTTGATCCCAGGTTCGAACCCCCAGTGTTGGCATGTTTCTATTTGTCTATTCTCTTTTCAGACAAATACAGTATGCTTATGAGCTGGACAGTTGACAGAATTTCCATAGCAGTTCGATGTTTTCCATTTCAGGTACCACTTTCTCAGACTTACAGACATGAGCCACATAAGCTGTCCGTATTTACCTAGAACCCATTTCTAGCATTGAATATTTTGCCAATTTAATGGTTTCAGGATCCCTCTGTGTAGGCCTAGTTGTTACCAAGATCAGACATAGATTGATGACGATTCTTTTAACATTATACCACAACCTTCTCTTGTGATGAAGGGAAATAAGGTAGGGTACGGCGAGGCTTTATCGAGGAGGAATTTCAGATGGTAAGTACAGTGGTGGGTTTGGAGAGTTAGGAGCCCTTCGCAGCATGACGTCTGCGTGGGGCTACGGCGTGATGTACAGCTTTGCAGTTCAGACGAGATTCTGCAGTGGGGATATGAATCTGCTGCTTTTCCACCACTGGTTCTGTTTCCAATTTTCCGTTGACTATCCGCATTAATACAAGGAGATACATTTTCTTTCCTTTTTCTATGGAAATGCCGGGTCATATAAAGGCAGGGAGCCATGATTCGGGTGGCCACCCCCTAAAACCGCCCCTGGTGAGATACGATATTGATTTCATCAAAAACGTAAGTTACACTTTTATTAAAGGCACCATGCTACCACGATCTGCTCTGTGTGATCCCAGATGGGTTTTCTTCTCTGTGGAATATAAATTTCATTGTATGTGTTAAACGTTTCCTTATGATGAGCTGGGAGGATATTATCCTCTGATCAACACCAAGTCGACTGTCTTTAAACATTTCCTCAAAGACGCTACACTTCTCGGTACCTTCGATTCCAGAAAACATGTAAAATCCTACTGTTTCTCGTTATCAAATGGCGTGTGCTGTACACTCCGTGTTTAAGTCAAGGACTGCTTTAACAAGCGAGCGAATCACTTCATTAAAACTCTCATTAAATGCTACTGATTTTGGAAATGCAAATAGATGCAAGCTTTGTTAGCATACCCAGTCTTTAAAAATTGTGCAGAATGTGTCAAATTTGGCCATTTACTGTCATCTATTATTCATGATGAAAACATGTCGTCTTTTCTGTTGACACCATAGTGAAAGATCATCAATATTCATGAACAATAAGATCTTGGCCATGCATCACAGATTCTTTGAACATCGCAAAGCCATGTATTGTTTAAGCCAACATCGTACTTTTAAATACCACCTAGTAAATTTCCTTGTAATCTGTATCGACCGGCTGATGTCTATTAAAACAGAATCCTTTCTAGTTGTAGACTGGAGATGATGGGTAGTGTATTATGGCGTTAACAGACAGTGCAAAAGTGATCAGGGAGCAAGGTCGAAGCCCAAAAAGGAGTACACTTTTAACGAATATTTTGGCCGTTGTTTTACGGCCCATCGAAAGCTGTCTTGGCACCGATGCCAAAGCACAGAACGAGATCAACGATGCCAACCTTAGTGCTACAGTTTTACTTAACTCATTTCGCGAGGAGAATAAGCAGTCTATGAGTAACTCCAAGCTAGCGGAAAGTTTGAATGAGATTAGGTTAGTTGGCTGGCTGTCTCCGTTTATTTTATTACTTCATGGACCTCAGGAGGACCTGGAAATACTTCGGCAGGCATGGAGAAGACGAAGTCTGAGAAATCCTGCTGGATTTTTCATCAAAGATTTGGGTAAGTCTGCATGAAGTGCAAGCACACGGATACTTGTAATACTTGGACCTTGTTTGCTTCGTTTTATTATTGAGTTTCTTGGTCAAAAATTGAGGTTGTTGAGGGTTAGATTCAAAGCTAGGTTTATTAGTGTGCCCGATCTCAAGGTTCAGATTTGTTTATCAACTGGTCCACTCTGCTGCATTTGCGGTTGACTGCTGTAAGAAGCTTACCCTCGCCGGTCAGTTTTCAATGGAAACCTCATTATCTCTTCTGCATATGTAGATAGATGCTCTGGAGAATGCTATCAAACTGTTCAACATATAATGATAGCGGTTTTGAATTTCTACGAACCTGTCATAGCAACCAGCAGAATTTGCACTCGCGTTCAGTGCTACTGGGAAACATCCCGTAAACCAAATGTGCATTAAACTAAGCGTAAATTTTCTCAGCCCTTCCAGGTTTATTAATCGTTTACACCAGAAGGATAATTTCCTAGCTAGATTCTTTTCAGAAAATGATCTTGTTTTGTGACTGGGAAACCATGTATTTGCAATTTACTATCAACCACGGCGGCAGGTGTCTCAGTTTGTGCATACAGCGTCATTAATTGTCATATGCGTAGCTACTTTTATGTCCTTGGTAAATTTTAGTGAATCTCTTTATCTCCCAACTCGACAATCACAAGTTTGTAAACATAAAGAACACCACATAGCACGACCTATCATTAAAGCAGAGAGTGTTGTTTCCAAGTTTTCTGTTGAAGTGTTGATCAGTTATGATTCCCCAGACGGACAACAAGGAAGACGTTGTAGAAGCGACAGCATAAACTTCTCCATTCCCAACAACAACGTGCAAATGGCTTCTCATTTAGGTTTTCTCGAAGGACCCATGCTTTCATAACTGATCTCCAAGTTTCTTTGAAATCAGTTTGTTTACAGTAATAAAAGCAATGCTTCTTTGTTCTTAATGTCGCATCATTTTCCGTATATTTGCCGTTGGCTACAAAATGGCAGAGCCTGTAACTAAACTCTAAAATTTATCACATTTGTTCAGTGCCCTTTTACGATGCTAAGTGAGATGTTGGCCAATTTTTAACCGAGTCGGAGATAGTTGGCTTATCGAGACCAGAGGATGCTGACTAACAATAGGAAAGAGATTATAAAATTAACTGTGGGACTACATGCCCTAAGAGCTGTATTTACCACCTTTAAAATTATGTTGATGTCATTAACGTCTTTGTTAACACCCACTACTTGTTGAACCGTGCAGTTTGTCCTATCAACAGGCTCAATTTTGTTGAGTGTCTCCTTTTTGGAAAAACAATTGTGAACAAGTGTGACACCATGGTTCATAATAACTTGCAAAGGATCAGAACCGTTATCATAACGGTCATGTCTGATGTGATCCTATTACTATTCAGGCTAAATATAACATTTTGCTTCAAATTTAGGTCTAGACAGGGTGTAAAATGGGTGTAAAATAGTAGCAGATTATCGTTGAACATCCATGTCCGTGCCACGCAGAGAACTATTCAGTATTTTCCGAAAGGTTCGTACTAATCCTCTAGGGTTACCGTAAATTATTCCATATGCCCTACTTTCTCTCAAGGCAACTAGAAAAGATTACTCGTACTAACCAGCTGAAGGGGAAGACCAACGGACGTAATGCTGGAATTTTGACAAGGGGAAGACCGAAAGGGAATTTGATTTTCAGGGATCTTGAACTAGGAACTGAAATTTTGAGACCGAACCCTTCAGTCCAGACTCTATAATATAACTTTGTTTTTCAAATATTTAGTATTGGCATACAAAATGAGAGTTCCTTGACTAACCCCCCTGTAATTGGATTGTTCTTTAAAAGTTAACTAATACCTTCCTGAAAGTTGGAGTATTTTTAACAATTCGGTAGCATCCCAATTGGTTCTAGGACAAAGACAGGCATGGTCCTATGGAATAAATGACGGCTATATTTGACCTTCATAAAGATACCAATTGCTTGATACATGCAAATGTTCCGTCACACAGGCACAAAGTACGATGAATGCGTGCAGGCATATGATTTGTAGTTGTACAAAAATTTGTAACTACAGTATAAATTGTATGCTGACCACTTGTAGGGTGTAGTTGTGAAGTAGTTATGAGAGAGTGTGTTTCAGTATTACCACTCAGAATCCTAGTAATAGATTTGTTGAGACGATTTGAAGTTACTTATTTTTACTGACATGCCCTATACATGACTATAAGAATGATCTCCATAAAACAAGGATAAGCACACATTACATACTATCAAGACAGACATCCACAACTTCATTCCTTCAGTTTGCACGAAGGCCATTAGCATAAAAGATGGAAACTTTCTCGTCAGATGTTTTATGACCAGTTGTTTTGTTTGTTATTCCGAGATGTCGATACTTGATATCAAATTGCACTCAGTTGCAAAAATATTTTTCTTCAACTCGAGTTTGTAATTTATCATATCGTCATGAATGCGGAGGTAAAGCGATGACGTCACAAATCAAATGTTTAGGATATAGGACGATTTGACTCCAGATATCTAAAGGCAACCCTGGAATAGGCTGTTTCCCAAAATATCAGATCTGTAGTGTATATAGCGTTTAAACTAGAGACGTTTGAATTTTTAAGATCTCTGGTCAAAACTCTGTAAATATTTCTTGGTTCCTGCCGTTAGGAACCAGCATCAAATAATAAAGTTTTGTTAGAGAGATTTAAAACTTTGAAAGTTGATATCTCGATATTGGGAAAGGGCAACACTCTCAATTTTGGCCATTAGGGCAACATGAAAATTGAGTATTTTTTCCATAATTCAATCATTTTCAAAATCGTGACGTCACACTTTCCCTCCGCATTGCTATGACATTCTAATTATTTGAAAATAAAGTCTTTAAGGCTTAGTCATTATATATAGCGTCACGTTTTTCCGTTAGCTCAATTCACGCCCGGTCATCGATTGCTGAAAAATACTGTTGACAATCAAAATTGTGGTTTGTCTACCATACGAATTTTACGGTAATTGAATTCACGTAGCTTGTCATTGCGACTTAACTTGTTGTTATTAGGAACGATAACTGAATAGGAAGCTAATACAAAACAATGAATCACATTGCTGAGATTCCTCCAGCGTTAACAATAATTAGGGGGTGCAATTTTTGCAAGTTTATTATCGTTTCAAAATAATTTTCTTAATGCTTTATTTATCCACCTTTCCCCCTCTCCCAGTGTGATAAGGCTAACTGATCACCTGCGAATATTGTAAACACAGGGGAAAGAAAGTGTCTAACTTTCAACCAGATGAAAAATTTAATATCCAATAAGACTTTCCTAAAATATTTCCATTCAGAAAACAACTTACGGAAAAGACTGGACAAACCTACTGACGTGAGAACAAGAATAAAGTCCACTATGGTCTACTTACAGAACCAGATTATCTGTACTACTTACTCCTTTAAACAATCAAACTGTAGTGACCTAATTATTGACACTCTTGAATTATTTGCCTTGATCGTTGTATACATAGGAATACTTTCTTTGACAACATGCTTTTACATTTTACATCGAACTGCCTGTTCAATTGCTTTTGTTAAGTTCTTGTCTGTGCAGTATACTGCCACTATTGGCTAATAGATGGTAGATATTTATCATTTCTCCCATCTTCACGCTAAAGGACTCTAAAACTTTTCGCTGAATTTATGTTTTTTGATTGCAGACCTCCAAGGTAGGGATCAAACCTGTTGTAGAGGTGGCGCCATGCTTATTTTGTGTCTGTTGTGTTTTCTTCACTATTGCTGCTCCAATAATTGTTGACCTTCTTCGTATTTGTCATCTTTGAACAAAACCTTACTCCAGTTTACAGTCGTTCAATGGTATGTTTTCTGGATCCTATCTACATGGACTTACATATATCGTTGTCTTGAAGAATCTCATGTGATTTGATGTGGCATGGTTGTTCATCAGGAACATGTTTGTTCTATTTGAAGAACTCAATGTAAAACCAAAGAGGAGAGAATGGCGTTTTCACGTCTTCATCCAAGTGGGCTCTTAATAATAAATATACTACGAAATTCCACAAATATGTACAGATAGGCCTAGAATATTTCTATGATGTATTATTTTAAGGTCAACAAGAGCGCAGATACTTATTTTACGTCGGAGACATATAGTGTAAACAATGTACTGCTAGTAAAATTAAAATAGCGAAAGCACCAAAACAGTTTCTAAAGGCATTTGTGTTGGCCTTACTTTGTAATCTGACTTTTCCTTTGACTGCGTCTATCTATTATTTGCGTTCATGTTAGAATTAACCGCTACATCTAAAGACCTAGCATACATCGACATCAGCGTCGATTGGAAAAGAGATGAATGGAAAGAGAATTTTCGTTACCCAGCAACTATGGAACACCAATATCTCAAAGAGAGAGTTATTTCAAAGGTAGGCTTTCATCATTTTTAGTAGGAGAGGCACATCAGTCAGAAGTAAGCCTATATTTTGAGAGCTTCTCAACATAAGGCAGAATAACAAACGCATAATATACATAGCCATTATGACAATAAAATAACTTTTGAAGTCTTTCTACCCAGGTTTTCAACCTATAAGGTGAACCAAACATAGTTTTGTACTGCATGCGAAATCTCCCTAATTCCCATAGAAAAACAGCCGTTTCCTATGATTTTGGTCCGAGATTAACATTCCCAGAAAGCATTACAAAATCATCTTCCAGGAAGAGATCCAGTTTTACAGAAAACAACCCTATTGTATCATGCGGGTCTCGGATTCACATTCTCCAGAACTCCATTTCCCTGGAAGAGGTACTGATCACACCATGTACTGACGTCATTTTACTGTTTTAAATTTTGACATTCATATAATTACTTACAGCATCTCGCATGGTTTGGTTAAAATGGCAATAAAGAAGTGACTTTCTAAGTATAGTTTTGTTGAGTTGGATTTCACGTTTATCGAATACGATATTAAGCTCAAGCCTAGGTATGTTATATGTTGGAAAGAATCACCTTCTCTGACACCAGGAAGCAGAACACCCTGAATGCAAAGAAAATTAAAAGGTCTATCGTAAACGCAATCTCGAAAACTAGATCGCTCATTGCATGATACACAAGGAGGCAATTTAACATGTTAACAGGACAAGCACGTGCTACAGCAAGGTGTAAAGATCGTAAATTTCACGGAAGCAAGCAAAATAAATAACAGACAGTTTAAAAACTTGAGTAAAGAAATTTATACAGAACATATGAGTTCTATCATACAGAAGTCCGATTTTTATCACGATAAAATATTTTGATGGGACTTTTTCAATTGAGAGATGAATTTAAAGAATTCTTCTCATTTCATGGAGAGAAGTTAACTCGATGAAACTTTATCGGATTCCTTGTGGCAAGCAAGTCTGTCAAGTCCAGAATACGTTTAAAATAGGTTGATAAGGTCGAGAGTCTAATGTGTTGCAGGATAAGGTGAGAGGATTCATGGCTATTTTGGACCTGCAAATAGAAAAAGAAAAATCGAAACAGTATTCACTCTTCCCTCGATTTCCAGCAAGAGTTGGAAACAGCGGAAGACATCGATACGCTTCTCAACATCCGGAAACATCTGATACGAGCTAGTTTTAATTTAACAAGGACGCATTAGGGGCCAGTATGAGTGCTGTGAAGGAAAAAGATGAAGCCCAGGAAGACCTAGTTTGCCTACAAGAGGACCCCTCAGTAAGATTAATGGTGGAAACCCGAAATGTTTGTTTAAGTTTTTGCTGATTATCAAAAGCTATCCCGTGCTATCGAGTCTTGCCATACAAAAACTCGTGCCATTTCCATCAATTTAGCAATGCGAGAGTGCAACGTCGACTATGGCATGTATGTAAACAGAACAAAACCTCGACTGAATACTCAGCATGACATTCGGGTGTGTTTGTCGCAAACTGACCTTTGCATTGTACCACTAGCTGATAAGAAGCAAGCCCAGCTTTTACACTAGTGTTGTTAATAATATCTGATGTAGATGCGAACGTTTGTTCTAGTGTATTCGGTTGGAATTTGTTAAGTGAATAATTAGACATTACCAGTGCAGTTTGAAAATACTACAGTTGTTCATTATTATAACAATCATGTACCACATTTTCTCGCAAATTTTCAAAGGTTTTTTTTCAATCTTCTATATTTTAGCTGCTCGTAGTGTACATCTGTAAAATAAACTCAAAAAGTGATTGGGTGTAGTGTTCGCCCGAAATCGAGGTATGATACAACACCCAACAAAGGTTCAACACTCAGTACTTACTAAGTTTCAAATGACCAGGGAAGGGTGACACATGTATCATAGAAGTATACAATTATATCAAGACAACACATGACTGTAAAACTACATACTCCATGTATGTTATCTTTTGCGATGTAATGTTATTGTAACACCAGATGTAATTAAGATTTTGTCATTGAGAGAGAATAAATAAAACGTCATGTTCTATTTTCAGTATCGACGTCTATCGCTAATGCTAAAGAGAGGCCTTGCTGCCTGCCATGAAGCGTTTATATTGGTCAAGATTAAAATAAGTTTGACAATTTGAAATATAAATTGCACTGAATAGACAATTGTCTTGTCTAATAATTTACAACTGCCTCTGTTTACATTTTCATTGCTACTCTTTACAGATTGACGACACGTTTCAAAAGCTTTCTACAAAATACTATGAAGCAACTATCCAATCAGTTGTGTGAGTATTTATTTGAAGAATGATTGACTTATCTCTTTTTGTAATTTCATGGTTGGAAAAAGGGAATTGATAATTTTCGTACTCCAAAATCAATATATGAAACAATCACAGTATACTTTGAATTTTTGATGTATATATAGTGAAAATAATGCGAATAAATAATAATTTAACATTTGATGGTCTTTTAATAAATTAAACGGAGAAGTGAGGTTTATTAGGTGCTTGAGGTTTTTAGGAGTAAGTGTTTATAGCTCATAACAAAGATAAAAAATTGAGGTTTTTTATAATTTGGCAAGGATTTAATGGTGTCAATCAGTGGATCTCGTCCCATTTGGGAGCCTTAAAAGAAGTCTTTGATGGACCCCTACCATTACCCAAAAGTGAACATAAAGAGGATCTACGACACACATTTGAGTTAGAATCTAGGTCAAAGGAGCCAAGTTTTAGCTTTGATAAATTTCGAATTTGCACACAAATTTTGCGATAATCTTTCTTTTCTAGTTTTTTGCTGGTATTACTTTGATAGATATATGTTCCACACTATAGTTAAGTTTTGTTAGGCTCTGATCTGCTATTGGCTCCACTTTTCCAAAACATTGGGTGCCGCTTAAATTAATCAGATGTTTACATGCTCTACAGGCTTGGAATATATATCATTCGTCCTCAGCTCCATCAAAATGCTTCTTTTTCCAGTCTCTGCCATTATTAACTCTGTATTGATACGTCGATAACCCGACCACCGTTTATTATAGTCCTCTCATCTAGCCACCAAAAATTTGAAAATAGATCCTGCACTTCTTTCTTCGCTACGGAATTTTGTGACCCCTGGCGGAGAAAACTAATTGATTTTGCTGGTATCGGTTTTTTGGGTCTATCACCACTGTTAATCTTGGCCAGCTGCTGGTATAGAGCTTCGCAGAGAATTTTCAAAACTTGGTTGTGTCGCCATGTATATCTGTTCAAGGCTAAGTGTAAAAGTGGAAAACAATCCATTGTTTGAAATCTCCATTATGTACTACAGAACAACGTCCTCTGATATCTAACATTATCGCAAACCTTAGACCTCCCTGGACAAGCTAATCGATGACTTCATATAACAACTGGAAATTGACAAATTGACAACTGGAATAGCATTTTCTAGAAAAACGTAAAATAAGCTCAACGGTTATTAGCGTTTGCAAGGTAATATTTTTGAAATAAGTGCAAGGAGCTATTTTACATGAAATCATTGTGTTGTTTTTTTCAAATTTTCTTTATCTTGGCAAGCGGATGTAAGATATTTAACAAAGTCACAAAATTGAAAGGGTCTTTGTCTGTCAGCCTTTAAATGTTAATAGGGAAATAATTCGCTGCAGGAAACCCTCTCCCCTTCTCTCCTTTGTGAGGTTAACGTACTGCATTTGATATATTGATAGGAAGAGTCTGAACTCTTTCTCTCAACACCTATATTTCCTCAACTCTGATGATAGCTGACAGACGGCCTCTAGTGTCTACTTTGCACCCTACCTATGCACACCCCCCCTAGTCCCTAAACATAGACACACACAGATACACACACTTACATATTCACACATTTGTATGTGTGTAATATGTATATACACATATATATATAGGTATATATACGAATAGTCAAACAACCGACATATCCGTCTGTGTATAAAGATTAAAATAGACTCAAAAACATACTTCAATTAAGAGCTTTCGATATTTTCTTCATCAGTTTTCTGGGAAGATAATATCGAAAGCTCTTAATTCAAGTGTATTTATGAGTCTAGGTATAGATATGTATATAAATAAACCTACATAAACCCCAAGGTACACACACTCAAGCTGGTTGCCACGCTCCTGTATTCACTGTATTTTCATTACATGTTTTAAATTGTATTTTGAATCGGTATCCTATATATTTTTCTTGCTAGACGATGCAACGACGGTGCAAGGATCCACTTGCGACTCTACTTTGCTGTTGTAAATTTGAAAGCGCAGACTTCAGAAAATTTTCCAACTGATGGCTTGGTCATTACACTGTTAAAAACCGCTGGTGGAGGTAATGTAACATTCCTATACCAATGGCTAATAAACTTGTGGTCACCAATAGGTACCCAGCAAGATGCTATATCACTAAAACGTAGTTAGAAAGTATACCAGCATCAATTATGACTACTTCTTAAAGGACGATGTTCCTCCGATGTTAACTAACATTCCCCCGCGTCGCGTATAAAGACATAATTTCCGGAGAAAACGTTTTATCAATATCGGCATCAAGGCCCAACTAATCTATGCCCTGTATGTTTTTTAGGTTTTTAATGCTCGCGGCTGTGTGGACCATCGCCTTGGCATGACGTTGAGCAGTTCATCTACTTAGCAAGGAAATAAAGTCGTAGCTTTTCTTGCATAGATCCTGTACTTGTGTTTTGCATTAGACAAGAATGATGCAAATGTGATTTTAGTCTTTAATAATTTCTTTCTATGAATGTATATAAATAACTAAGGGCCAAGTTTTACTTGTTTTCTAAGGATATGGCATTCCATTTCTATCAAACGTATGTCCATGTAACCAGATAGCTATATCATAGAGTATTGCAAGAAGGATTGATCAGTCCTCCGCCCATGCATTCCCTACCAGTAGTTTCCATCATTCGACAAAACAGTCTTTAAGTGCGTACATTGCTTTCAATTGTCTTTAAACAAAACACACTCCCTTTTTATTTAATCTTACATACTTTGCGTAAAGAATTATAAGATATTCGCAGTGACTTAGTGCTTTCCTTAACTTTCAGTAGTTAAAGGCAATTTCTTAACTTAAAAACCACTTAATAGGTAGTTATTGCATGTATATCCATCTTTGGTATATGCTTAACGAGTGTTCTGCCATTTGAGGAATAAGGAACTATTTCAGCTTCTTTTTCTTCAATATTCTATTAAGTTCCTGGATTGCCCGCGTTTACAGTTGAGACAATCGGAAAAACATGGTTTTTGCTCTCAGTAGAGGACAAGTACTTTGTACCTGGCACCATACATACAAAAGTCTGGTACAAATCATCCAAATCAAACTACACTCTTCTTGTCTATCATGCGAAACAAAGGTTCTTCAATATATCTGGGCTCTATCCTGCCACCATTTATGTTATCTATGGAATAATATTCACCTTGCGAGGAACAAGTCAAAAATTTTCAGTAAACCCACATGTTCAAACTTTGGAAGATGGTAAGTATAGAATTTCTATAACTCTTATAAAAAAAGTCAGTTTAAATTCACAGTAGTAGAGATGCCGAAATTTGTATTTTAAACTTGCAGTAATAATATGAGCCATCAAGCTGGCCGCCTACCCAGCGGCTCATCATTCCGAGATCGGCAAATGGGAACCAGTTCATACTGGGGTCAAATTGTGGAAACACAAGGAAGAGGAGTGCCCCCGCCTCTGTGCCTTCGGGCAGAAACCACTTGAATAGGGAGCCTTCGGGTTTCCCTCGACAGCGGTCAAATAATGTGATTGATTGAATAGAGAAGCAATAATAAATTAACGATAAACATATGTAAAGTTTGAAATGTTTTAGCATTATCATATAGAGAAAAATGGAGTTAAAAATTTGATAACTCAGAAAATGGTAAATATGGTAAAGAACCATCCTTTGTAGCTATGTGTACCGTCTCTGCTAACATGTTTAGGTATTTTCCACCAGATAGGATGGTTGAGGTACATAGTGATTTAAGGTAATCAGAAATGGATAAAAAAGTAATGCAGTTCATCATAAGTGAAATAACATAAAGACTTCAAACTGAGTTTGAATTCAGTATCATACTCCTGGTTTGATTAACATTGAATTTTTTTCTCGTTTTAAGCAACTATCGAATTATTTAATTCATCTTTTTTTAACTTCGATCGTTTAACTAACACGGTCTTCTTAATACTTAATTATGATCATTATGGCATAACAATATTCCACTAAGAGCCACATGCGAATCTATGACGACATCTGCATGACGGTAGTTGTATTTTTTAAAAGCTTTTATCGACTTTGTATCTTAGTTATTTTGCAAGTAAACTATAATCGCGTCGCAAAATTTCTTATCGAATATAGACAGCTTGGTCAGAGTATATATGAACTTTGGTCCAAATCAAAACATTTTTTGAATTCTTATTTAACTTTTTTAACAAAATATCTAATAATGACCTATAAATTTAGTAGTAACATTATAATAAATTGGTCACGTGATTAAGTTCAAGATGTGGTTAATGTCATAAACATATTGACCAAATTTCAAGTGTTTTGAGCCGGTATTATGCTTAAAACCTCTCCCTCCGTTCTTTAAAAATCGTATAAAAACCCCTCTAGAGTTAATGTTGAGTCCACGCTCTATCGCGACGAATCAGTTTCCAATCTAGGAATAAGTGAGAAAGCTTACGAAATTGGTTTGAACATGAAGAAATTGCTCAATTCCTTTTTTAGAATTACGAGTAGTTCTTGTCGCCCTTGAAGACGGTCGATCTTGAAATAACGATGTCGTCCAAACTTTTCTGTTATAAAATTAATTTTGTAAAAATGTTTTATTTTAAAATATTTATTAAAATATTATTCCTAGATGCTATGAATGAAAATTAATCCAAACTACTCTTTTCCGATTTTCCGTACATCTGATCTCTCAGGGGTCATATGGACAAACTTTTCAATCCTCATTTTTTGTGAGATCTGTCTGCTCTCTTAAACAATATTCTGATTGAAATATTTATCCAAGTATCGATACTCTTATATATCTTGAAAATGCCACATTTTGACGATAAGGTTTGCGCCCCCGACTTCATCATCAAATTTAGAAAATATTTGCAAAAATTATATGAGGAAACAGCTTTGCAGCTTCGAAAGATACCCAATATTCAGGTTCTGAGACCATTTCCGACATCGAAATTGTTAGACAAGTACGCTTATCAGGACCATGACTGTAACATAAGGTAGTAGCAAATAATGCATAGGACCAAAACTGACCCTCTTTCACTACTCGTCGGTGAGAAGTAGATCCTATGATGATAAGAAAAAAGAAGGTGATACTCCGTAATCTTAAAAACTTACAGTCATACTTACTCTAATTAAATTACAACTTCTCAAGATCCTCTTTGATACTTTTTGCCCTCTCGTCATATGCCATGGCATTTGAGACGTATTATCGTTTTCACTACTCTATCATGGATTACCTGAAAATATCATTTTCCCAATCACAACATTCTACAATTACCTTGTTGTACCAATGTCATGAAAGTGTTAATTTTTGTTGTTTTTCTCTCATTCCATACTGCCTCGTTAATATAGCACCTGATGCCTGATATAATGTCAAGTTGTTATGTTTGATTATTATCCAAACAGCGATGAGTTTTTATAGAGATCCGTTAGTCCTCCTTTTAAATTGGTGTCATGTGTAAGAATCTTATGGTGGTTCTCATTACCATTCTAATTTCATCATATGAGACCAAGATATTTAAGTATCAGACTCAACTTGATAGTATTATATCCGTTTTTGTCTTCTTTTCAGCACCAGAGACAGCCCCGGAGTTAACGTTTGTGCGTCCAACTGGGACAAATCAGGTTGAGATCAGTTTCAATACTATTGAAAATGAGTCATGGAAAGGAGTTCCCCGAGGATTTACAGTTTTTTATGCAGATGTACAATCAGGGGCCAAAAATAGAGCAAAGTTTCCCCAAATGAAAATCCCCTATCAGGATGCTACGTCAGAATACAAATATAACTTAACTGGTCTATCAGTTTACACAAATTATTCTATTTATCTTTCTGCAAGGACTGCCGCAGGAGATGGGCCGGCTTCCCATGCATACTGCAGGACCTTAGCAGGAGGTACGAACTTATTGTTGTTCGTAAGCACACTCTTGATATTGCTTTCAATTGTTTTACTTTTATATCGATCCAAATTTTAAGTCGCTTGCAATATATTAATGGATGATATAGAATATATTTTGCATTTATATCTTTTTTGATATTTATATTTTGTTTCTCTCAGGACGCGTGTTGATATAGAAGATGATAATATGAGGATGCAGATACTTCTAAAAATGACTAGGTGCAAAGCTTGCACTTGCTCCAAATCGATTTGCGTTGAAATGAAAATATTTTGCTGTAACTAGTTGTTAAAATTTTATGTCACCTTAGATCGCTTTTAGAGCTTCTTTGTTTGTAGGGCGTTTATTGTAAATTCTGGTAATTGCAACTAAACCTTATGTCTTGGTTATTTCTAAAAACCTCAACCTCAATAGGATGCTCTCAATTAAACAAAATCGCTAGTAATCATGAAGGAGAACATAGACTTGATTTTCATTCAAAACCAGGTGAACATGTAACTGCCGTACTGCGGAGAAAGTAGTTAAGGATGGCCATTTTTTGCTGAGGATTTTCTACAGGATGGGATGATTCACCGTACCGAAGGCTCTTACATATCGAAGTCGCTAGGTACAAACCTTGTTACTTCTCATGACATAACTGCAGTAGAAGGTGTAAAAGGAAACTGTCAGCCACAGATAGAATTTAGGAAGAATTCTGCCAGCAACGTGACCCGCAATACTTAGACCAAGATCCTCGTCAAAACTTTTCAAGCTGTATCTAGGAGTGATATACCGCTACCGCTATCACAGGAGAAATTGTCACCATGCGTCTTGAAGGTGGTTGCAAAAGAATAGTATTTCCAGTTCTGGGGGATGAAGATACAGGATTTTTTTTCATGTTTCTTTATAAAATGTGGTGACTAGAGAAAAGTGAAGTTATCACCGGGTCAACATTGCTCTGTTGGTAGAACAATACGCCGCGACTGTGTGGGTCCCTAGTTCGAAGGTGGTGGTGACATTTTTAATTTTCTGTAGTACTTTTCAAAGTTAGAAAAATATTCTGAGCTAAATATTTCTGAAGTTTCAGAAACTCTGCGGGTATCATTTAGGGTCCTAAAGTTTTCTTTTTCTTCATTGTGCATATTTCACTCTTGATTTAAGTCAATAGAAAGCAGAAGGTTAAGGTTTACGATAGGAAGATGGGCTGGGTTTGTATCTAAATGTAGGCTTTTGATTTGACAGGACACTAGAGAAACTTGCACCGTGTCACTGAACATTTCTTCAAGCTGCTTAGAAGATGTATTGTTTGAGGTACGTATTATATGGCTTGAACTTTACTTTAAGGAGAGGAAAATAATGCCTAAAAATTATCTGAGCGAGCCCTAGTTCCTTCCGGTAGTAATGAACAAGGAGACAAGTGCAAAAGTGTATGTAGCATGTAGTGCATCAAGGGAAACTGTTTCGTTGACTTGCTCATTCTGAAATAGGGAGATTTTCAGTTTTTCTTTCCCACATGGTGATGGTGGTACTGTCCCAAGTCTTTGATTGATATTAGAGAGAATACATGGGGCTACAAAGAGCTATCCTAGCATGTTAGATTGGGGGGGGGGGTTGAGGCTACCACTAACAGTCATTTCTTTTGATAGCACCCACCCCAACGCGTTATAAGAGGTGTGTACTTGTGTTAAAAGAGTCACTGCAACGTTCTACCATACCTTTCTCTTGCGTAGGAAGCTGCATTTGACAGTTGTAGAAGCTTACAGTTTTAGAGAGCTTATTATGATAGTACGAAAATTGCCCTCCATTGCAATCCGCTCTTATCTCTGCCGTTGGCACATGTAGGAGCCCCGACCAGAGGCATCAGAACATTTAGATATACTCTGTCTACTAAAGAAGTAGAAATGATATTGTCTTGGTGCATTTCTATTGTTGCTTTAAAAGCAATTCATTACTCTAATTAGTATATTTGTTTTCTGTTTTCTAGTACCAGAGATTGCTCCAACAATTCTCAATGTCGGCATAACTTCAAGAAATTTAACGATCTATTGGGAGGCACTACCTGATGACCGCGAACTCATAAACGATCTTAAGCTTAAAGGTTATCAGATAAGAAGTAGGGCTATCGCAACCAGCAAGTGGAAATATTCAAAAGTCAAGAGTAAAGTTACTAATTACACTATTGCTGAGTTAATCCCATTTACTTGTTATGAATGGGCAATAGCGGGGGCGACAGCTCAAGGCTCAGGGGAAAGAGTCAAATACAACACGTTGACATTAGAAGAAGGTAACTTAAAAGCTGATATACATTCCTAAATATGTTTACTCAGGGGGAGGGGGAAGGCAGTTACTGGATTGCGCCCACTCAACTTTTTGCTAAATAACCAATTTCAAAAAGTGATACTTGATCTGTACTGTTGATAGCAACATTCACCATTTTTAGTCAACTGCCTTCCATAATTTGTTGCGCAAATCTGAAAATTAATGCTAGAAATATGTTTTCAAAGAAAATTTAAATGTGAAAATACACAACTTTGGCTCTTGTCCAACAATGATAGCACCTGGGGCGACCGTTGCATTTTAATCCCTCCTTTCCTTGCCTCGACTTGTTCTCGCAGTCTATGGAACTATGCCTAGACTTTAATTTGTGTGACATATCATCTTATTACACTGCAATATCATTTGATCCTTAACCCTACCTTACCCGACGTAAGGTGAGGAACTGTATATCCAAGGGGGGGGGGGGGCAGAATAAGCCCTCCTATTTCATCTCTGAAACTGCTTGACAGAATTCCTTCATATTTGGCACTTATACACTCTCGGTATATACAGATCTGCACACTTAGTTACAACTTTCTGTGATCAGGCAAACTGGAAATATGGCTCCATACATTGTTCTACTTTGTGGTTTTCTTGGCGTTTTCATTGAAATTTTATGAATCACCAAAAATTTTGCGTATATTTTTATATTTTACCAGGCTGATAAAAATTGACACAGAAAATATATCAGTCTTACAAAATAAAGCACATTTGCTGGATGCTGAACCCATAACATTGTTGTACTGAACAGAAAGTATTTCCGCTTGTCGTTCAAACTTTCAGAACATCTGAGATACGAAATTTGGTTAATTCTCCAAAATTTCAAAACATCTGACAGAACAGAGCAAAAGGAATCCGCCCCCCTCTGGTAAGATAGGGTTAAGTAGACTTAAAATCTTAAGCCTCATCGACACTATGCCATGTAAATCTAGAAAATGCCATTTTCTGTGTGATAAAGAAATGAAAATGTGAATTATGTGAACATGTGAAAAGTTCTCCGTCCATATTAGGGTCACGAGATCGCTTTCTTTTGACTTTTCACTTGTTCACATTACTTTGAGCCAGCAATTGCTAGTATTTCCTAGCAATTATTGAAACGAGCTTTTTCCGTGTTCTTCAATGTCCTTATAACTGAATACGGTCTTACCGTAACAGTAAAGTTCAATTTTCAAATTTATTAACTAACTGAAACTTAGGCCATGTTGATTACTCTCAAAAAAGCGTGTGTTCATGTAATGAACCTTTAAATCATACTGACTTACTTCTTGTTCTCAACTTGAGGTCTTACTTATACTGAAAAGGACAATAGACTCATAGGGAGCCGTTATCCCGTGGTTACTTACGATTTGCTTTTCTAACATCATGCTTTGGTCTCTTGCACAGTATTTGTTAATATGGAATAAGGAAACAAGTAAGGAAATCGTTGATTCTGTGGTACTTGATGGGTCAGCAGAAATTTTCCTATAAATTATTACAGTTACATAAACCTTAAGTTTGTATGATATTCTTGCCCAAGCTGTAAGTATTAGTATATTAAACCGGTTATCAAATTTATACTAAAATGTAACACTGCAATATTATGCAAAGTGTGCTGTTTGTACAGTGGTGGGTGAGGGCAAAATTTACCGGTTTTCGTGGGGTGGGAGTATGAATCTTTAACATTCTTTATGTATTTCACACTGTAAACTATCAAACATAATAGTACGAGGTTTATCTTTTACCATCTTTGTTGTTTGTACTAAAAGATTTTAGGAAAGATCGTTGCAAATTATTTAGTAGACGACTATCCACATTGGCTTTAGGTTTTACGGCTATTATAGTAATAGAATATTACTTCAAGAGAGAGGGTAAAAATATCCATGTTTGAGAAAAATTGAATTCATGTGAGTAGTACGTGTCACAATCGTAGTTATCTTCTAAAGATGTGTAAAATAAAGATGAATACTTTTTTATTATTTTTAGTTAAGAAATTAGGGGCATCTCAACCCTCTTTTTACTTTGTTTCTTGCAGGGTGTCATTTGCACTTAATATTTGCTATCTACCTTAATATTTGCACTTAATATTTGCTATCTACCTTAATATTTGCACTTAATATTTGCTATCTTAATATTTGCACTTAATATTTGCACTTAATATTTGCTATATTTGCTATTTGCACTTAATATTTGCTATCTACCTTGCACTTAATACTTGCTATCTACCTTGCTTCTTTATCTTCAACACATTAATGGTACTACGCGAGTTCCATTTGATTTAAATAAATAAATTTTTCGCTATTCAAGAAAAATTTAGATGATCTGCTACATCAAGAAAAAACCACCTTTTTCATCATGCGCTTATTCCGCAGTAAACTCCTACATCAAATGCACTTCATACATCAAAAGTGTTTCTCTGTGCCCTTTAAATTGCCAATTTAACATTCTCAATTATACTGTTTTTATCAACTATTGCTCCTTTCATGCGTTAATCTGAATATCTATTTTGTACATCATAATTTTTTTCTCCTTGTGTTTCATGCCAACCTATCTAACGATGCTGTTTATATTCCTTACGATGTAGCGCTAATGTCTGCGCCAAGAACTTTTAGAATACTGAACATATCATCGACATCCATTGCAATATCGATAGGCGATGTTCCTTTAGAGTATGAAAGAGGCTTCATCCATTCCTACAATATATTTTACAAAGACAATGAAACAAATTCTGATCCCCAAATGGTAAAGTTAAAGGCTCCATATCAAGCCGACTCATCTAAGAGCGACAACAGCTCTCTGTTCAGGGCTTGTTACGAGAAACAAGGGCAGACCTCATTCACAGCTAACTTGACTTTGCCTTCTTTGAAAATTTTCAACTTATATACTATTCGTGCCTCAGCTTGTAATAGCGCCGGGTGTGGTCCATTCACAAAGACATTGTGGGTACGAACAGGAGAAGAGAGACCGATGTGCAATCCACCGAACATAACATCATGGAGTTCCACTTCAACGACAATCGATGTACGTTGGAATTTCATGAGCAAGAAGTGCTTGCGAGGTATTTTGCGATCATATGTCTTCACCTTTGCTCCGTGTGGCCGTGGGAACTCTCCTTTCGTTGGTATTTCATCTTGTTGCTGTCAGTCCAGCCAGGTTTTGCCACACAATTCCACCAACCTCACTCTGACATTCTTGAAGAAGTTTACAAGATATGCATATGCCTTGCAAGCAGTAAATAGTCGCGGGCCAGGCTCCATTCATTGGTTATGGAGTACAACGGCGGAAGACGGTAAGTGCAGACAAGTGGTCAAAACATGGGGAGGCTAAAAGGGCGAGGATACCATAATTGAAGTCTTTTAAGGAAGACTCCTTCTAGAGCTACGTTCAATTTTGTAAGATAGGATACAAGTTTGTTGTTGTTATTAATTTAGCTTAAACTCGATTCTGATTCTTGATTCGTTCAATTTTGATTCTGACCTTTGATTCTGATTTTTGAATCGTTCAATTTTGTAAGATATAAGATTTTTGTTGTTATTGATTTAGCTTTAACGTGATTCTGACGCCCACTTCCGCTCACTTTGAACTAAAAACGAATTAGCAAAGGGTTGAGTGTATTCTCTCATCTTTTCGTTGCCGTAATGCTTATGGATCAATGCTCTACAGATTCAAGATGATACACCTATATAAAATGTTTTTTTTCAAATAAGAAAGTTTTGGCACAGTATGTAAAAGCTGCTTATCACCTCTAAATCTAATTATTAGCCAGTTCCCGTAATTGTTTTAGTCAATAAGTGAAAACAAGCTGATCCCTGCCTTGTGTACGCTGCACATACCAGCGGGATATGGTTGACTATTTGATGGTAACTCAGGAGAAACGTGTAACGATCTTTAGCAAGAAAAGAAGCTAACAAGAGATAAAAGGAAACTTATTCGTACAATTCATCAATCTCCATTCTTTAAGAAATCATACTTTACAATCAGAGAGTTGTTTTACAATCAAACAGTAATTATTTTATTGGAGAGAGACATTAAGAAAATTACGTTAATGTTGTAAATGGCATAACAGTATGACAGATGAAAGTGAAATGAATGCGAGGTGTGTAAAGCCTCTTAAGATGCAGAAAAGCAAGCATGATAACTCTTCTCGATATATTGGTGTTTCTGCACAAGAGGTGCATGTATCCTTGTACTTATTCTACCTGGATCCGAATTTACTTCAAACCATACTTTAGGTTATTTGTATATGAATGGAATATTACTCAAGACTGCAAAATAACAACTCAGCTTATTCTTATAAAACGAGTACAGGCAACTATAGCTTACTGACGCAAACTCTTATCATTTCTGTGTCCAAGATCCTGCTCGTTAATTCGTTTAGACCAATGCCCTTGAACAACTTTAGTGGCTATTTTCTTCGTTAACGCTGCAAGAAATCAACAGTTTTTTCTTCATTCAATAAGAGTTTGTATTCTTTTTCACTAATATTTATATTTCACGAGTAATATTTATTTAAAACACTAAAGAAAGTGCTTTAAACAGAAATCTACCATCGCCCAGTTACACCATTATGGGCAGAATTGTAATTGGTGCATAAATACGGTAACGCAAAAGATAGATATGCAGGCCTTATTTATACCGGATCTTATTCAAAAGGATACGGATCTAAATTGTTACGGTGAGGTGTTTGAATTAGCTAAAGTCATTTTTTCTGTTATAGTAATTTGAACTAAGTTGAAGTGGAATGTTGAAATATGAACAGTAGATGTCAACTACTAATTTGTCAACACTGGTGTAAAGATAGGACATGAATCGAGATAACCTCAAAACTATTTCTCAGTGACAGTTTTCTGGCCTCTTTTCTGATCCGCACTAGCTGTTGTACATATATAAGTGTTAACACAAGATCATATTCCATCTTGTCAAGTTCAAAAGCGGTCCTAATTTGGTACAGATACAAGATCTAAACGGGTGTGGATTCACCAGGTCCTGGGTTTACACAAGGCCGATCCGTACCACTTTATGTATGGATCTGTTTGGATCTTTAATTGTGTAAACAGGGTCTAATCTTTTATAAAATTAGAGTGCATAGTCACATTCAAGCTAACTAAAGAGTGTTTGATCATGAGTAGTCAGAAATACCTCTTTTGGGCTGGGCATACTAGTAAGTAAGTAATGGAAAGTCTAATGCAGTGTTGGCTTTGTAATTACGAAAAAGACGGATGATTTGTCTGAGTACCATTAAAGTTTTTCGAGGGAACAGAAGGAGCAACAACAGTAAATAATTTTACTTTGACCTATTATCATACATTCCAACCAACAAGAGTGAGAAAAAGTTGAAATTGTGATTGAAAGTACTAGAATTTCTCACCTTGGATTTTTCCCGATAGATATTTAACGACTAATTGAACTTGCCTCTTCTTCTATAGTTCCTAGTTCACCTCCATCGTATTTCAAAGTAGAGGTGCTTTCAGGTCCAAAGATAGCTGTCACAGTTGAAAGCCCTCCACTATATGAGATCAATGGAGTCCTACAAGGTTTCCTATTACGTTATAAACAGCAAGGACGTTTAGACATTAAGGAGATCAACATTAAAGTTAACGAAACTGGAGAGAAGGTAATTTCAAGTCAAGCATTTCTTAACATAACTAAAGCTAAAGGAAATGAAACTAAAGCTGAAAGAAATGAAACTAAAGCAGGAAGAAATGAAACTAAAGCAGAAAGAAATGAAACTAAAGCTGAAAGAAATGAAACTGAAATTGAACGAAATGAAACGAAGCCAGGAATGAATGAATCTCTAGCAAAGACAAAAAAAATAAAATTATTTAAAGCTTCCATCAACATCACTGATTTGCTGGGGCTGCAAACGTATACTGTTAACGTTACAAGCTACACTAGAGAAGGTTATGGGCCATGGCTGAGTCTAAATGCAACGACATATGAAGGAGGTGAGTTGGTATCTTATGAATTAGTCACCACAAATTTCTCGTCAACTATTGCTCCTGCTTGAAGTATGTAAATTATTCTGAGATCTGAAAAGATTTATACCAAATATCATACACACTGATTTTGTATTTATTGATTGTCGTCAATTTACTCAGTTCACATTTTATCAACACTCAATTATAAGTTTCTACCAAGAATAATATTGTTATGCAAAATTATCCTCGCCAAATAATACTTTACTCGTATTTGTGGTAATGATATAATGTCAACTAATAATTAAAATATGTGCGGGTTTCATTCACATAATATAAGACAAATTTATTGGCATGGGTCTTTCGTGGTAGAATAGCAAATTATTCGATTTAACAAGGGATAAAAATACACCAATATCTTTGATGTTATATACCCCATGCTGTGAATTTTGTGTACAATTATTTTTTAATATACGGTTTCCTTCAAAACCGCGATTGCAGATGTGAAAATAATCGTATTAATTGACTAATCTTGATAGACAGTATCAGTTGGTTATAAAGCAGCAAAGGCCCTGGGTATTTTAAGTATGTAATTTAATGTAATCCTATAAAATTTATCACAGTATGATTTAATTTGCAGTTCTATTATAATAACAACTTTTTTCAAATCCTTTTCCTCTTTCCTACGCTAATAATATCCACGATAACGATGATTCCAATAGTTCTAAAGTATTAATTTTCACCAGATCGTGTTATTGTTTCATTATTCTCTTCCTGTAACTAGTGCCCTCTGAAACTCCAGTAAACATTTCAGTGCGCAATGTAACAAATACTTCAGCAACTTTAAAATGGGGATTTATACCAGAAGACGGAAGACAAGGAGTAGTTATTTCTTACAAAATGTCCTTAAAAGCGTTTTTAAGGAATGGTACAACGCTACAGCCTGTTATCAAGCAAGTGAATGTATCGGTTTATAAAGAATCCTTTAGCAATCTTCTTCCATACACACATTATGAGATACAACTATCGGGATGCACGAAAATTGGCTGCGGTAAAAAAGGAATGATACTATTTCAAACACATGAATACGGTAAGATTGTAATAATATAAAATGTTTTGTAACTGCACTTGTTTTCTATTTGCATCCGGCTATATCAGGCTCATTTGGAAGTAAGAGCCGAGGCAATTTACCAAGAGGAAATGCTTAAAAATGGAAATAGTAGATTGAGATGCGACAAGAGGTCATTTCGTAACTCAGTTACTTCGCAAGTGTAAACTTAGTAAATTAATAATTTTCTGAAATATACTTGCCCTAAATGTATAATGCCTTTGTATAGACGTTTATAGTTTCAAGAACTGTGACTAATCTTAATCATCATCATCATCATCATCATCATCATCATCATCATCCACCAGCACCATCAATAGCACCATCATCATTCACAAGCACCATTAGCCACCAGTACTACAGTACCATTGTCATAACCATCATCCACTAGCACTAGAACTAGCAGAACCATCATCATCATCATCCACAAGCACCACTATCAACAGCAAACAATATCATCATAATCATCATCTACTAACACCAGCATCAGCAGCACCATAATCGTCATCTGCATCACTCACAAACACAACGACCAGTATCATCATCATCATCATCATCATCATTATCATCATCGTTCACCAGCACCACTACCATCGTCAGCGTCATCATCATGAACAGCACTTTTACTTGTAGATCACACTTCTTGTAGATTAGATTTGTATTGGACCACACGTCTCTCAGATAAGCAGTTATACTCATCCAATTTCTCCTCAATAACTATTCTTTATCTTATATTAATTCTGCCTATTTCCAGAAATTCCTATAAATGAATTCAGGGTTGTGAATGCAGTACTAAATCGTCCAAACCCCAGGAATAAATTAAGGCATGTACATGATTCCGAAGTTGTTGTCTTTGCTAGAACGGTTTTATTGCCTTTATGATTGACTTTAATTTAAACTTTACTATTTTAAAACTCACATCTTGTTAAAGAGTTTAAATTGTCAACTATTTGTTTAACAGTGACATCAGATGCCAGAAGGAGAGGAAAACGCATATAGATACAAGAGTATCTCGAAAAAACAGTCCTTTCTATGTATGCTGTATGCCAAAAGGGCATGATACATCCATTTTTCAAATAACTAACGTCAAACAGACAGAACTCATTTCACTGTTTCTTCAATCACTGAGAGCTTTGTCATATCACGTTTTATATTTTACTTAAAATTGATGCATCAATATCAATAATTTTTATATAACATAACAACGTTGAAAAGATCGTAGAGAAATAGATAGTTATGGAACCGACCGATTTGGAACCCGAGACCCATGGATGTTCTCTATCAACCGAGATAAGTAAAGTCAGCTAAACTCAGTTTCTCTAGCTGATAGATCGAATGTGGCGGATGCTTAGGTCAAGGGTTCAAATCCCGTTGGAGACATACTTTCTATTTCTCTTGAATTTTTCAAGCTTATAATTTCAAATTCCCCCCCCCCCCCCCCCCCCCCCCCCCCCCCCCCACCCCCCCCCCCCCCTTTTTTTCTCTTTTTTTTTCTT
>JAAAKL020000683.1:0-22003 GCA_010016065.2 Carybdea cf. marsupialis auct. non (Linnaeus, 1758)
AAAACATCTTGTGATGGAATTTCTCTTTACAATAGCATTCTTACAGTAATTTCTAAAATAGTTTACAATTTATCCTTTTCATTTAACTAGTAAACTTGCAAATTGTGTTGGCCAGATCCTAAACCACCCATATATATATACACATATATATATATTGCCAATTAGAAGGAGGTATTTGAATTTATAAAAAAAATGAATAAAATAAGTAATAAAATGAAAATAGAACTTAATGAAAATAGAAA
The DNA here is from genome assembly GCA_010016065.2 of Carybdea cf. marsupialis auct. non (Linnaeus, 1758). Taxonomy (NCBI): domain Eukaryota; kingdom Metazoa; phylum Cnidaria; class Cubozoa; order Carybdeida; family Carybdeidae; genus Carybdea; species Carybdea cf. marsupialis auct. non (Linnaeus, 1758). Next base: position 243 of record JAAAKL020000683.1, read on the forward strand.
CTATTTGAGTAAATAGTTTCTTTTGGAAACAAGAACATACGAGTACATCAAAATAGCCTCGTTTGAAACATGAACTGTTTCTGGCAACGTAATTGAAGGTTGTGCGATTGTGTCTTGACTGGCTCATCCACCCTAAAGTGCAAGGAGGTCCTAGCCTTAAATTAAACAGGGTGCATAAAAGAGGAGTACTCTTCTGCACTTTCCTAATTTTGTGAGGTGAAGTCACATAGCCGAACTGGTATCAATCTCGTTTGTACCAGCTTTTGTAGTAAACATAAGCACAGAATGCCTTGTGGATTTCTACCTCTCAGGTACGACAGAAGGCACACGCTTCTTAATTCTCACATTCGGCCTCAATGGCATTCTACCCACGTAACTGGCATCGCACCTGCATTTGAATTCGCACCAATTTTTACTAGTTTGCCAGTTGGTTAGGTAATCTTTGAGATCTGTTGCATGCATGGGTCTCGATCTAAACAGTAAAATTGGCTTATTTACTTGTTACCATGCATGTGGTGAATTCCACCAAAAAATTGTTGGCTGCATCCAAAAGGACGTTCTTCCTATCACACGCAAAAATATTTATTGGGTTGGAAATCCACTTCCTGCTAGAACACCTATAGATAGCGAATATGACGCAGAGACTGCAGGATAGGATACCGCAACATGTGACAGGCTAACGTGATAAGGCAACGAAAGTTTCACCTAGTTGTGTGCGCCAAACTAACACCATACAGAGCACTGGCTCGGTAATCATCCAACATTTGAGTGAAAACGAGACTTATGCCGACAATTATCCAGAGGATTCCTTCAGGTTATTAGCAAAAGCTCGTTCTCCATTTCATTTTGCTGGTTGGGAAGCTGTATTTATATAACCTAATACTCGAGCAAATGCACTACTTGATGCGATTTGAAGGGCAGGTAAACGCAAAATTCCTTCGAATCAAATGTATCCAATAAAGTGCTTTAACCAAACTAAACTAATGAGCAGTTTGACCTCTCTGGAATGCCTAAAATGTGTCTTTAGCAAGCTCCGAGTCTTGCAGATCTAGAGAACTAAATACGCCTTACCCGGTTGCCCATATTGCGTTTTCCAAAGTGACACACACCAGTGCCTCACCCCAATGCCACATGTCGGTGCCACACGCCGGTATCACACATGCATTCACATGCAACACATCATTCTGTAGAAGCCATGGTTCTATTGGCATTGCGATGCAAATTGGCTTCTTTCTGTCTTAAGTTAAATTCCTGCTTGCTACCTATGTATTATGTAAAATTTCTGTTTATGTACGTTTCATAAATTGAAAACAGTTTTCAATTGTATATGTATATTGAAGAGAAAAGTTGAAATTAGATATTATTTCATAACTTGAACCACTTAATAAGCTACTTTTTTTTTGAAATACAAGTGTTATTACGATTGATTGTCACAACAGCTTTGCTGAGAAACGTCTGTGCTACTTTCCTTCCCTGGAAATTTACTTTTGTCTAGTCGTCTCATTAAAATCCTTTTGACAGTGCAATGGATAATAGAAGATGAATTGATAGCTCGCAAGAATATTATCTCGCTGCAGTTCATCTTAAGGTGAATAGGTGTTATTATTTTAAACAATAAAGGGAAGTTTGTTTCTCCCTACTTTGTCTTAAGCTTTTACTTAGCGAAGTGTTTAAAATGCTCTTGAGGCAATATTATAATTGTACTGAAATTTCTCTGCTATTTGTGTCAAAGTATGAAAATGCGAAAAGTGCGATTATTTCGTCAGATCAATTTCTATCCTAATTCATAAGATAAAGGTCTTGCTGTCCCACCTAGTATATTAGAATGAAAAGACGTATTAAATTATCATTGAACATTTTAACAGGATTATCTGATCTCATAGCTAAAATTCGTACTTTGTTTATGTAGATTAATACACGATCAAAGTATTAAATTTGATCTCGAATAACTCAGTCCTGCCATCAATATTGGAAATGTGATCTCTAGTCAATGACGCAAGTAAAGCATGTACCCAACGTGTGTTTTAATATACTGAATTCAACATTTAGTAGACCAATTCCAAAGTTGTTTAAAGAAGAGAAAGTAGTTGCATATCATTTCCGCCCTCAATAGTGCTGAAACCCTTTCCTAAACATGTCTATAATGTGTAAGGATACTTGAGAGAAATTCCCATTGAATTTGAGCTTAATGAAATCTTCCTCTACTGTGATCTCTGTCCCGTCAGCATGTGTGCTTAGACTCCCCTCCTTGCACCTGTCCCGATTGTGAACTACGAGACTCTGGTATGAAATTTTAATAACTCATTTATACATACGTATGCATGACGTTTATGTACTATACTCGGTTTTTCATATCTAGGCCTACAATTAAGGTCATGGCAGTACCATTAATCCACACAACGTGCGCTTCTAGTACACATTAGGTAGTACACATTATAAGTTGATAAATACATCGATATATTGCCGTGTTGTGTTGTTTCCAAACAGCCCTATTTAGCCTAGTATGAGTTCTGTATTCAATTAATATGCCATTTCTTTTAATAATTATCATTATTTCTCTGTAGTATTGATAGCTTTAAGCATCGTAATATGTCACGATCAAATAATGTTTATGTTGACTGTGTTTACCATGATTAAAAAGCCATAAACGGAACCATCATAAAGTTGCTTTTCTTGATTTAGATTATTTAAAATAATAATCATAAAGCAGCGCTACGTCATTGCTTTAGAGTGTACTAAAGTAATCACCTCAGTAGACATTCTGATCCACATATTTACAAATGGTCCCCTTGATATTAGGCGCACCCCAATTAACAGTGCAGTTGTAATGAAAGTTTCCTTTAATTTTGCAATTTGAGTTTTTGCCGTTTGCGATTTTTCCTTTAGTGAATCCAGAGCCGACTAATTTAGTGACATTGATGTGTACCATTGACTCCTTAATTCTGAATGTAAACGTAAACGTCAAATTTTATTAAGCCTCAGCAATCATCATGTGACTTTATTAGCGTCATAGCGTAATCCTTTCGAATTTTACCTTGGGTTCAGATTAACGTCTTTGCTATTTAACGAATACTTTTCGTCAATAGTAAAACTACTAAGTCAACATTGTATTGTTTGAACTGAAGTATTACTACACGCACTTAAAATGATATTGTGAAGTCCGAAACAACATTTTTCAGTTCTTGCACTAAATCACCGCATACTTTGTATCATAGCAATTCTGGGTAAAGCGATTTAATCGTGTGTTCCTGCTTTAGGAAGTTGAATTCCCACATGCGTACAACCCCTGCTACAGTATAGGCCTACATCTATTTAGTAAGAGTTACACTTCCTGTCTTTACAAACTTCATTTATACAAGTGATTCTCTATAACAAGAGTTCAATAGATGAAAGGTGAGCCTTAGCTCTTACCTATGGGAGACACTTAATAAATCCACTTTCTAAGAGCATGTCCAAAGGGGTCAGCAGATTACTCCTAACATGTTCCGACTGGTTCTGCAATCGGAAAATTGTTTCAGGCTTCTTCCAAATTTCAAGTCTTGATTTATTTTATCTCAAAGAATGATAGAAAGTAGAAGGGACTGACAACTTCGAGTTCCTCTATTGATGATAGGTTTAAAAATTGGAGAGGTTATCTTTTTCCTTTAAAGCATGGCTTGGGTTGAGGTGATTAGGGGAGGTGATTAGGAACGTTTCAAGCCTCGTCCTGCTAGTAATTGGATATCAAAAACTACAGCTCCTTTTGTTACAGATCTTTTTCTTCATTTCCTTGAGATTATTGATTTGTAGCTTTAAGACAGACGTTAAGTTGTGACTGCAAGTTGTGTATGGATGTAAATAGTAAATGACCAATTACGACTAAAGATTTAAGTAATACTAATTTAATGTTTTAAATGAATAACTAAATCAAATAATTTTGTCTAGGATAAATCTCCATACTCCCGAAGCATTGGCGAAGAAGCACTGACATGCTCAATCACTTCGTTTAATTTCAAAAGAAAGAGGTTACGTTGTACAGGACGGCCACTCTCCTCGTAAATCTCGAAAGAATTGTCCCAAAGTAATGTGTGCTTCCAGGAAAATGGGAAAGGTTTAGGTCTTGCAGGATTTGTCACAGTGGAGTATTAAGGGTGTATTTGAGTCGACCTTTATTTTTGTTATTTATATCATGTCTACTGTGTTATTTTGAATTTTACTTGAAATCCTCTTGGTCGGGCCGGTAGCTATAAGGATCATTAAAAGGCATTGCGGCACCAAATTTTAAGAATATCCATCCCCCGGGCTTTACTCCACACCATAGTATTTTGCACTACGTTCAATTGCTACATCTGGGCTGCCTTGGCCTCAGATATTAAAGCTCTCACTTTCTGACAAAATTTCACGACAAGAGCGAGAATAATTCTATGTTTTCTATATTGAGCTTGATAGCTAGAGATAATTAACATACTAAGCTCGGAATTCGAAAAGTGTTTCTCAGATTACACATGGCGTATGTTAGCCTCTACCATTGGACAATTTCTACCCCTCATTTACACATACCATACGCCAGTATTAAGAGAGTAAACATTGTAAAAGGAAATAGTAACATGCAAAGAAAAAGGATTTTTCTGAAACCAAACTTCTAGAAATCTGAAAATCTGAAAGTGTATAAATATCTCAATCCTCGATATACGTAAGTATAAAATCAAAATGTTTACTTCATGTCTCATGTACACAAACACAGGCGTCTTTCAAATCCGGAGTGATGGATAAGCACCAGCTCCACTTCTCAGCACAATAGCAAAAAAAATCATTTCTTCATACGTTAGCATTGTTTGCTTGTTTCTTTCAGTTTTCCTATGAGTTCCCCCTTGCATGTAAAAACGTGTTTTCCCAAAATGAAATTGACCTGTAAGGACCCAGTAAGCTTCCAGATAACACACAATCTCTACTATTTCCAATGATTAACAGACTACAAAGCAATGATCTTTTCACAAAAAGTTCTATATTATCTGTTTATGTCATTTTTTCTGGTAAGTCTGGTAAGTAGAGCACCATATTCAATTCTTACACAAAGATGTTGGGGATTTGCCACTCGAAATTACAGTTTGATACGATCCGGTTACAAGGTTACCTAATGTAACAGGAGCTTATTGCTCTTGTTATCAAGCCTACGAGTATTTACGTTTCTTTTCTTTCTGCCCTTTACCACGTTGATAAACTTTATTCACTGATAGTGTACAATAATATTGATCATCTGCTATTACTATAATTTTTAATACTCTGTATATTATCTTTTCTCTAGAGCGCGGTATCGCATCACGCCATGCTCAAGTAACACCGACAACTAAAGTAAGACAGATCTATACGTCAAGTGTGCGCACTAGAGAGAGCTTTTTCCCGGTCAGAGGAACGACACATAGCAACAATGGTCAAGGAAACCGAGGCAATAACATGAGCCTTCCACACTGTTCTGAGTGCTTTGGTCATGGAATCAATACAAGTAAGGATCCACGATGCGATTTCGGATGCCGGGGATCTGAAGATAAATCGGTTCCACCAACTGGCGTCTACAGTGGCAGAGGGTTTCTCAAGACCAGCATAAACACTAGAACAGAACCATTTAAAGGTAGGAATAAGTGGATTATTTTGATATACAATTATTACTTTGTTATGATAGTGGAATCATATCCTTTAAAGCTAAATATCATCAATGCTTTACATTCGATGAAGAATTTTGAAAAATAGCTCATCAAGGTGACTATCCATCCTTAACATTATTAGTTTAGTAGATATTATTTTATATGTGGAGCCAATGAAATCGTTTAGACATTTGCAGGCAAAACGGAACTAAGCAAAGAAGCGTACAAATGTCAGAGCAGAATAGGTTTTGAAGTGGGCTTAAAATAAAATGCCTTACCAATTACCGATAAAAAGTACTATCTATCCATTTTACGGACAATTGCAACAACAGGGTCTTTGATTTATAACAGGATATGATTGTTTTGCATTATACTTTGAGATCACATGAAGAAGACTGTACTCTAGAAGGAGGAGTTTAAATAGCAAAGGATGGGTCTGCACATAAACTCATATTAATTGCCATTTTCTAAATACTGTAGATAATTAGGATGATATCAGATATTCAATAATAAGGTTGTATACGGAAATAACATTTTTGTTATTTGATCAACTTCTTTTCACAGGCTTTGGCAAGGGATTTAAACGATTTGGACAAAGAGGTTCCACGGGTACCACTTCAAGGCCTTGGTCTACTTTAGACACACCAAAAAGAGCAAGTGTAAAACTCAGTTTCCGGCCCCCGGGTGCATCCAAAGTTGGCAAAATGGTAGCTCCCAGTCCTCAAGTTATATCAACTGTAAGTGTAAATACCAAGGTGCTGTCAAATACACCAAAAGTGCTTCCGACAACAATCATGATCACACTGAAACGGATCAAACATACCAGTTTAAAGCAAAAGCAGTCAGAGGAGCAATTACTGACATCCTATAAGAAATATCTGACAACGTCAGTTATAGTATTTCTTGTTTCACTATGTGGAGTTGTTGTTATCATTGGAATTATATCGTACTTGAAACGAGGAAAAAGAAAACGAAAAATACACAGTTTCAGGGATCAAGTCCTAGCGTAAAGAGAGAAACAGAGACTAAGCGCAGCAGTTGTAGAGCCTGTTGAAGACTACACTGTTACCCACATTTTCAAAGTTACACCTTAGGAAATAAATATCATATTTCAACATGAATTCCTTGGAATCATGTATTGCTAACTTGAAAAACACTGGAAGGAAGAGGGAAAGAAAAAATGTTGGAGAACACCTTCAAATATTATCGAGGATGCATTGTGATGAAGTAGGTGTCATCTGGTAGAGACGTGTTTCCCGTTGCTTCACAGTGTGGGTTAAGTACATTTATGAGGCGCGTTAAAAAAGTACGTTATACCTGTCGTGATGAATAGGATTACCTAGATACAAGAGGGGGCAAATTCTTTTATTTGTAAGTTAGCTTAATGAAGCTGCTGGTGTGGAATTGCCACAGAAGAATGGTTTGCTACCAAGATGAATATTAGATAAATGCATACCAACCCAGTTTTATGGGTCAAACTTTCTCAATATTCATACATTACACCGTGCAAAGATTTAATAGTTATGAACTTTTGCCAAACTTCCACGGTGGATCATGTTATAGTGGTTCACAAATTTAGAGAGTTCATGATTATACAATGCAAATACAGCGACGAGGAGAATGCTATCTTACCAGATTTCCATAGATGGTAACTCAAAACGTCAATACAAATTGACGACCACGACGATGTTACCAATAAGTAATAGGGCAGCAGCAAAAGGGCGCAAAACTATAGCCCTCTTTCACCTAAAGAATTAAAATTCTGTAAACAATTCCAGTCAGATTAATAAGCGTCTGTGCAGAAGACCTATGTGGTTATGTCCTTAACTTTATGTGGTTGTCATGTATAGTGGTAATGAATGACACTTCAATGTTCTCTTAATAAAGCACTGTAGCGACATTTGCTAAAACCATTCATTAGATTGGACAGTGAATATACCGAAACAGCATATAAATATTTTTTCCCCATGTTTTTCATATATCAATATATAAGCCGAGCTCTCAGGATTGCTCATTGTAGCAAAGAAATGTGATGCTTAAGTTTCAATGAAGAATATTCACTTGTCAGTCTTGCTTGGTACACTTCGACGTGAATAATCTTTCATTTTGGGTTGTATTAGATTTCTGCTATGGAGTTAATTCCCACCACGAACATGCGTGCACCAGAGTAAACTCAACTGTAGGCCGTCGTAGCCCCTGCGCCGTGAAGCTGTAAACTCTCTATCGTATCACACATGAAAATTCAAATGTAAGGTCAACAAACAGAAAGAGATGTTCGGTTGAATGGTTAATACTAGTCCGCAATAAAAAAAAAGTGATCTGTTTAGAGGCCACCATTATACTTGCATTATACATATCTTCCCTCTCTCGATTTAGCAGAAAAGAGAGTGGCTGGTTTGATACTTTCATGGAGGGTCACAGAGTCTTTAGGTGTTCTCAAAATCGTTAACGGTCGAGTCTTATGGCTTCATCGAGGGTACCTTGTCACTGTTGGTAGTAAGCAGGTGAACACCAAACAAAGTGAGAATGAAAACACCACTTTCATCATTTCATTTTATTATAAGTTAAATAATAAAAAACCCTGCACATTCATCCAGTTTTCTTGTCTTTCGTATATCTTTACCAATATTCCTCTACGAATGTGGTACGCAAACGTATTCGTCACACTTACCTTACTGCAATCTCACATGATAAAATCTCTACTGCAAAATCTTCACTGTAGGAACGGCATGTTGAGAGTCTGATGATCTTTATATCTGTTGTCATGGCAATTTTTATGCAAAAAGCTAAAAGAAAAGGAATGGTTTGACACTGTGAATACAACTGTAAATAGCAAGTACGTCGTGTATCGTATGAAATAGTTGTGGTGTAGTGCATATCGCACCGAAGAAGTACAGGTTACCCCTCAGAAAAAGCTAACCTATGCCATATATCTCAATATCTCAATCTCAATCTCCTAAGTGACAGTGTTTATCTATTAGAGAAATCACATTAGTTTTTTCAAAGAAATAAGAGCAGCGAGACAAGACATCAGTTACTTACAATTACACTGCGTTTTTCTAAGTTTGCAAATTTAAATAACAGGTGGAAATCGTCCAGTTTCATAGTCTTCTTGAATTCGTTGCATTGCCTTTTAAATTAACGTCAGCCATTCAAGTGGAATAATTTAGTGCACGCGAAGTTGGAGCGGGCGTTGTGTCCTCAGCATGTAAATTGCTAAATAACCATTTTGAAAACTTGAAACCATTGTTAACTTAAAACATCAAGTAAAACACTTTCTACCAAATTTAATAGTAAGTGTACAGAGACGATTAACTGCTATTTTATAATTATGATCTGTTTCAGTGTAGTTACAGTGCTTGGAAATCGCGTGTTTGATCCTAATAACTACTATTTGTTGAGTAGCGCGTTGTAACGCATAAATAGACAGAAAATATAGTTCCCTATCTAGTACTCAGTAAAAAGAATCTGTCAGCATAGTAATTCTGATTAAAGTATGATGAGTACAGAGATAAATATACAGGCGTAAGGCACACTATGAATCATAACTAGTTACATCCTTACACTACTAAGCAAGCGACATCATGTGAGGTTCTACAGAGAAGCACTATGATTCAAGATACGATCTTGGGGCGCCTACTTTTGCACACCGAAAGATTTATCAGCGATGATGATGAATAATACCTCTCTCTCAAACTTCTTACTCGTTGTCAGCTTTTTAAAATATATCATCTATATATTGTTTGCTCAAATACATTTTTGGATTATCTCACATCTAGTTAACATCTAGTAAGCAAGAGTTTATAGTGTGATACACTATGATCTAGCTGTAACTATTTAATCTAGCGGTTTCGTGTAATTTGTTAACGTAGTTGGCCCCATTTAGTTTCTAGTTGTAAATAGAGCTTTGTAAAGTTACAAATAAGAAGTGTTTTGATTTACTGTAAACTGTAAATGTATGGTTAAATTATACTTACCATCTTAAAGATAGCAAAAGGTTGCCAAGAATTTAATCATACAAAAATTCGGCTAACAAGAGGATTCTTGCGGAAAATTGATGAGATTTGTCAAAGCATTACAGCATTGTGTCTTCTGTTGTCTCTCTTTTTCTCAGCCTTGAAAACAAAATAGGAAACGCTAGACCTTTGTATTTGCGACAATCTATTGCAATAACTCTGTACAGCTTGCATTCGAAAAAGGACTCTCTTTAGTTGAAAACGATTCGTTAGAGGTGAACGATAATGTCGCCCTATACGTAGAGTAGATCGAGACTAATGTAGCTGTTCTGGAGGGGAAGCAGTATTCATTCAGACAATATTCATCTCAGTAATCGTCTCAGGCCAATTGATCTACACTTTCAAGAATGAATATATATATATATATATATATATATATATGTTGTAAATTTCAGGCCCCGTACAAGTTATTTACGTCTACAGCATCTTACGTTATATGAAACATCAACAAAAACGTCAGGCAACAGCTTCAGTTGAACCCAACGCAAAGACTTCAAATAAAGCTGTCGAAACAACAGCAAAGCTTCGTAGACATTTTCAGGGAAAGTGAAGGGATATGCACTGCTGGTATTGCCACGATACTGCTTTAGATAAAGTGTTTGAAAAGAGGTGACTACTCACAATAATTGTTTAGTACCAAATCCCCCATAACAAGTGTCATGGCGTCCATTTGCTTTAAGTTGCTTTTGCAGCAGGAAGAAAGCACTGAAATCTCTTCAATCTCAAAAAACATGTTGTTTCGATTTCATTAATGGTTTTTTATTTATACTTAGAAGAGAGATCAAAGTTGCGACATATTTTGGCCTTATCCTTTATGAATCCTCAGATTTTTTATGCACTGAGCTATTGAGCAAATATTTTTTTGTACAGAAGAGGAGGATTTCACAGTAAATGGATTATTCTTTGCATTTTGTGAGGAAGACACTATTTTAAAAGAAGACATAATTCAGAGCATTAAAATTTAGAATGCGTGTGGATCAAAATTAGGCAACGCAAGATAAAGAAATTAAATCGTTAGCCTTTACTGCCCATTTCTAAGGGATTTAACTGCAAGTCTCGTTGACACTGTTGTAACAAATCATCCAGCGGTAATAGGAGATACTGGAGTAATAACCTCTGTAATAGGAGATTATGATATGGTTGGCTGAGTACGAAATATAAATTTTGCGACATGAGCCAAGAGGGAAATTGTCTGCCATGGTTATCATAATTATGACCCTGAGACACTGGTTGACGAGATGAGAAATAATGATTGGCAAATTGTGTTTAAAAGCAGCAACGTGAATATGGCGTTGCTATTGATGGAATCTACTATTTCTGGAATCTTTGATAAGCATGCTTCAAGAATGAAGAGAAGAATAAAAATGGAAAGTACCTTCATGTCTAATGATTGAGAGGGACAGTTTATTGAGCAAATTTAGAAGGTCTTAACTAGAGGCTGATTACCGTATGTACTACATGGAGCTAAACGAAGTTAGTATAAAAGTGAGGAAAGAAAAGGATTTTACAACAGGTAAAGTTAAATGATCCTGGAAAAAATATCAAATATACTTTTTCTAACGAACCCCCAAAAGCTGTTGCACATGAACTATTTTCCACGTTGACGGCAAACATACGAGAGAATTTAACGCAGGAGCTGATGCATGTTGCACATTCATTGTATACATGGCTCGGAGTATGATAAAAAGGCGTCCCCTTTTCCTAATTTCATTTTGAAAAATCTACCGTACGCAAAGACTAAATATGTCCATGGGTTTAGTTCTCAGTCTGTCAATACTAATGAAGAACAGCTGAGTTTCAAAATAATAAAACTATCCCTGTCTGTTCGTATTGATAAGCTTTCACCTGGATTTATTAAAGATGCTGTACCTATAATACCTTTACCTTTGTCCCACATAGTAAACCTATTTTTCTAGTATCATTCCTAAAGATTAGAAAAAGGCAAGATTTTTTTATGCACAAATCTGGGGCAGGCTCATTTTTGATAATTGCGAATCTGCATCTATATTGCCAGTCTTACACAAAATCATTGAGAAAATAGTACACCAACAGTTTCTAAGGTTTCTAGACGAAACCGACTCTTATCTAAAGTTCAATTTGTTCTTATACCTAAAATGTCTATCGAGCCAACAGCAGCTCTGCTTCTCGACAGTTTTCTTAAACAGGTAGACCATGTCAATATGATTGTTGCCGCCTTTACAGATATCGGCGAAGTATTTGATATTTTTCTCTAGATTATTCGAAAACTATGATATGGAACGCACTCGGAACTACTCTAAAGCTATGCAAATTTTAATTATTCGATTTCCACGCAGCCATTGACTTGTCAGCCATACAATGCCCAAAGATGAAGATTTTAAGTTCTTGTCGAGTTAAGTCACATCGCGCAGCAGATCAAATGTTCATGAGCTCTGAGCAGGGAGTTTAGAACCCGCTGACCATTTAAACTAACTAACTTACAATCTTGGGTCTCATGCTGTTCATGTCCTCGCAGCAGTTACTGTTCATATTGCAGGCTTAACAGTGTAGACTCCAATGCGGTAGGATTACTTTGCAAAATTAGATGTCTTGAAAGAACAATAGCTATGCACCTACAAGATGTTTCGTGTAAATGGAGCGAATACAAATAATAAACAACAGTTCAACACTGCCCCTAGGGAAGCGCCAGAAGCCAGAGTATTCTTTTATATTACTGTATATGTATTTCTTAACAAAAAGAGTTCATAAAGATGTCCTTGCATGTTTTGGTTGGCCTTGGATCTTTTTGTACTAAAATAGAAGATTGCAAGACCTACAGGCTGTAATTTTTTCTCCCTTAAGTTAAATTTCGCTAAATGTCTTTACAACTCTCAAGATTTGTTCTAAGACGACGTTGGCAGGTTAGTTATCATGTTTTATAAGCTACGTTAGGCAACAAAGATTACCCGGCAACACTTATTGATAAAACTGTACGCTTTCAAGTAGCAAACGTATCATTACCTAAACTTTTTGGACCTGGCCATTGTCCCTTCTATATTCGGCTTTCCTGGATGAGGAAACAATCAGAAGTATTTGCAGCCAAAATTAAGGACATGGTCACCTGGGCGGGGCCAAGGTGTATGTAACATCTTACTTTTAGTACTAAGAAGGTAATGACTTCAGTAAATGAGGATGTACTGTTCAAGAGAGTGGCTTGGTCTGGAAACCAACTGGAAGTAAAGTACTCACTTTATAGTCCGTGAATTTTTCTGCTTACAAAATATCAAAACACGAGAGAATGTTATACCAAGGGAAAAACTGTATTTCTAACTTTGCAATAGGACATTACGATGCTCTGGAGCAAGTTTATTTCTTGGACCAAGTTACTCCATACTTGACTTTTAAACACCCAAACCAAAACGAGGCTCAAAATCACTAGTAGGGGTTATTAGCAACGACTGCTCAGTGCTACCAATGATTTAAAGTTTGCTTCATTCCATTGTAATGATCAAATGAAACTAGTTTTTGACTTACTAGAGAAGTTGCATGTATCAGCATCCAGGAGTTTTTGGCAAATACGATTCCGGCATCACGTACGCAGTTCCAGGGTCGAATATCATTTCACGAAAACACAGTTTGTTGTTTTGATAGAAAGATGGAAATAATGAGAATCACGTCATTTGGTGTAGTAGAAGACGAAGTGCTTTTTGCGGCAGTGCGAGCAGATTCTTAATAACGTGGCAATATGGCCTTTATTGAGCATTATTCTCCTAAGGAATGTGATGTTCATGCAAACGTACTTGAAATGACATTCTCTGTTACCAACCAGTAATCCCCTCACTAAATTCGCAAATGTTCTAAGCTGTTCTCTTCGTTGAAAATTTGTGCGTATCCAAAAACGACGTTTCCTTTTAACTTTGACTTTTTTCTGACAACGATGCACAGAGAAACATCAAATTTTCCTCTTCAATCAATCGCATAAGGTAGTCTGAATACCCCGAGGCCCCGCGCCCTCCAAAACCGCCACTGGGTAGGATGGTTAATATACTACGAAGGATGATAAAAAATGGGCCCAAAATGTCACCTTGCGTACCCAATGTAAGGTACTATTCTTGCTGCCTTTGCTAACTTACTGACTATTCGTGCCCACTTTATGATCTTTTTTCTTCAGGTAATCAACTTTAATATCTACCCAAAACTTAAACCTGAATCGATAGTGAAGTCTATATCGATGTCCGCTATCACAGGCATCTAATCAGATAAACTGACAAATCTCTCGTAGTTATACAGATTCATCAGATTTCGATTAATAAATAGATCAAAATCATCAGTGAATCCTTGTGTGTGACTTGGGTTATCAACTTACACTTCCATGTCTTACAGTTGAGACGAAGCCAGGAGAACCGTACGAGTCCAACATGTGTGTCCAGTAGATCAGTTCTGATGACAACTCTAATAATGAATGAAGTATCAACATCACAGTGGAAACCGAATTTCCGGTCACCGTGACTGCCTCTTGTACTGCAAGGAAAGAATATTTTTATTTATCATATACTGACATTGTTCAGTTATCTTGGCTGGCTATGATATATTCCAATAGGCGTGTTTATTTTATCCACGAGTTAAACGATACTCAGAGACCCACAACATGAATCTTCATTTTCACCACAGACTGCTGCAGTCGAGGCTGTAGTAACTTGGCTGGTAATTTGACCACTTAATTCGCAGAAACAACTACAAACTTATACTCTCCGAGCGATTATATTCTGGGACTCTGCCTTGACCGCACGTATAAAATGTCCCAATCTGTTACATTGTGATTAAGACCTTCAAAACCTCAACTACATGACATCAACGCTACACCAACATGGTCATTTACTATACACTGTAGCTTCAAAACTGGGCCCCGCTGGACCCAAAATGGAGTCCATACGTTTGGTTCACCTGTGTCATTGGAGTGGCATGATCTTTGGTTTGATGGGGGCTGAAATGACGTCCAACGACTGACTTCATTTTGAGACGGAAGATGTTCCATTCAGCGTTTTCAAAGATGGACCCATGCGTTGAATCTTTCATCTTCCGTATAATAAGATGCATTGATTATGGCAGCTCGGAGATTCACCTAGTTCTTTTGTTCTCTTGCTGCGAAAGTCATCGCAGCAGACAGATTGGCGGGATATTTCAACCCGGCCAACAAAATATCAGGCACTAACTTCTGTTTATATTGTTCGAAGTCGACAAGATACTTTTATATATATTGTGTGGACAGGTGGTTTGTTGTTTCGTTTTCGAGGAAAATGAGACAATCAGAGGTTAGATAGTTGGGAAATCTGTAGGCTACCATAATGAGTCTGCATACCACAGGAGGAGAACACATTGGTAGAAAAAGGGAACTTGAAGGATGCCTACTCAATGATTGAATGTTATTCTGAAACTACACTGAAGCTGAAACTGAAGGAAAGGTAAGATAATGTAAAAGCTATGCTATTTACTGAGTAGGCCTACTCTGTTGATCTACGTTATTTTACGTTATTTCGTTATTGAATTGCTTTTCTTTGTCTTCGTGTTTACCAGGCTTCCCTTGAGTTCCCGATCCCTAAAACAGGAGTAAAATATCTAAAGAAGTACGGCAATGATTCCAATCAGCGATCTTCTGTGTGTACCTCTCTTTCTGGTAGAAAATTTGATAAACCCTACCCCACGGGCGTTTATTTGAAGCATTGCCGTACTCCCTTAAAAAAATTTCCCCGGTACTATTATTCAGGATTTCAAGGAATACATCTTACCTATGCTTACCGGTGCTTACCTATCGAAAATCCCGCACCAACCCCCCCCCCCCCCGGAGGTAATTGTGGCCTTTGGAACCCGTTGTGTGGCCCCTGATTTTCCTTGGCAGACGTGAAGCTGGCGTGAATAAAGTCAACTCTTCCAAAAATAGTAGTGTGCGCCTGATCCACCTCGTTTTTTCTTTGTCTATGATTTGAAGTCACCGTCTTTGATGTGAAGAAAGGAAACTGGTACCTAATATTATTAACGGAATATATCCAACCAATGGTCATTTAAAACTTAAGTCACATGGTACAATAACTTGACTCCTTCAGTCGTTTGGCGGGTAACTTCGAAAACTGATGATTTCTTCGAAGAAAGAGAATCTCTTGCTGATTTGTTGAGAGCTTACTTCGCGATTGGATATATTAACACTTGACTATGGATGCAGATAGGTTTGTAATCCAGGGCTTTTTAACCTATTATTGTAAGTATTAGGCGCGCCAATGGTTTCGTCCTACAACTTATTCCGCAAATGGTCACATAGATTGCATTGATTTGTCGTCATTGGATTGCTGTACGCTTCTTACGTGTTTTAAATAGTATCTTGGTTATTGATGTGAACATTTTTGAATGGATAACATTAAACAACATGTATTCCTTAGTATCAAAGAGCTTCTACTTGATGAGGTGTTGATTAAGTGCTCAAGTTACAGTGATTTTAATTCCATAGAACCAGCACTGTTCCAGATCCTTCAAGCAAGGCCTATCCTCTTGCTGCTCAGGTGCTGACAGGGGTACCTTGATATTGCCGAAAAGTGAACCGATACCCGTAGGAAGGGGGTGTTGCATTCGTTCAGTAATAGTAATACTGACAGATGAATGTAAAGGGCACTCAAGTTGTAGGTCCATACGTACAATTTTGGGATTGTTTAATTTTACATAGGCCGAACTATAACCAAGTGGTATCTAAATGTGTTTCATCATATATAGGAGACTTACTAGAGGAATTAAAGCGTATACGATATTTGTTAACATCGGCGCTAATAAACTACTGTTATACTACCTAGTACTAGTGCGAAGAGAGGGGTACGTTATAGTAGTGCTTTTTAAGCCCCTCCTCCCAAAGACCTATGTAGATATGTAAGGCCTAGGCCTAGCCTATTTATAATAATAATCAAAAGTACCAATCGCTTCGGTGATAAGCTGATGAAACTGGTGATATCTGCATATGCAGCTGCGCTTGCACAGTATGAGCCTACGCTCCTTTTAAATTTATTTTTAGACTAAGTTTTGTTATGAAGTCTTCGATTCTCAATGTCTTGCAAATTATAGGCATAAAAATCGTTTCCTTATGCATGGTATAATTTATAGTCCGCGTATGTTGAGTTGATGTTAACAATGTCATCTTCTAATCTTTCTCTTTCTGTAGTAGAGACAACAGACTAAAAGAGTTTATTGATCAAGTGCACGAGGCCTTAGAGAAACATCTCACAAATTTAGAGGACATATGGCAGGAAATTGGTTTCAGCGAAAAACAAAAGTTAAAGAGAAATGAAAAGGCCTTTTATCATTTCAATGGTAAGTAATAAAGTCAAGGTCAGAAGCAGATGGTATAAGTTACTCATTCAGTATTTATTACTGGTTTTCCACATCCACTGTTGCGGCATCATCTAGGACATTCTTCATTCCTAGACCCTTGACTTTGGTAGCATGGTTTGTAGCAATTGTTATAGTCATGATGAGTGGCAGCAATTATAGAAGACCAACACTGTAGTTCAGTGAAGTGTATGATATGGGTGACAATATCATAAAGATATGACCCTAGTTGATTTCTTTGCAGGATCAAAGCCTATAATAAAAATTAGGTACATCAAGCACTTTTGTTAATAATGTGCCTGTAAGAAGATGGAATAGTAAGTCACAAATTGCCTTTGCTTGTATTATATCCACAGATCTATTCAAACAAATGGTCTCAGAAGAACATGAGTTAAAATGCCGCACAGAAAAGAATGTTGATGTTTGCAGTCAAGAGCTTGCTCAATTATGTGAAGAACTGGGACTTCCTAATCACAAAGTAAGCATTTATAGTCTATTGCTTGTTTTCTGATGTATTTGTGATAAGCCCTATGATATGTGCACATTAGTTTAATTTGTGAGTGTTCAGAGTTACTTGGCTGGTAAGCATGTGCTTTAGCTGTATGCATGTATTTGTTTTTATTTGACTGTATCTTGTGAGAAACAGGTACTTTTGACTGTAGATTGTGGACCACTGATCTAAGGGATAGCATGTCATTAGTATTTATGTTGCAACTGAGACAACACCAGCTAATAACATTCAGCCCTCGGAATCCACCGAAAATCTCGGCGGCGATAAAGTGCTGTTGCAGGACCCAGAGGCAACCACACCCGACAACATTTTTTTTAAAGGAAATTGTTCCTTGATCTCATTTTGGGAAGCCCTGTTTAATTCAGTACCATTTCTCTCTCCTTTGAGGAAGGAATTACCATTTGTTTGTTACTATAAATATATATGCTTGGCAAAATGAGAAGGAAACACTTTCTAAATATTCTTGGGAATATACTAATCAAATGGTGATAATAGTAGATAGCACGCATGCCATGTATCTTAACTCAGCATTATTTATATTCATGTTCTTGTATTTATTATGAAAACTACATAGCTATTGCATACGCACTTGTTGACATATGTACTTGTTGAAATTTGCACATTTGGTGATTTGTGGATTACTATGTAGAGGGTACTCGTAAAATCCAATGCATTAAGGGTAAAGTATTATGTAAGGGTGGCAGTGGCTAATGCTTGAGAGAGAGTGACAACACTGTTATCTATCTGTATCAATTATTTTTACAACCATTTAATAAAGGGATCATGGTACCCCAATTACTATGGCTAGAATATCGCCAAACTGAATTCTATGAAGGAATTCCAACAACATAGTGAGATTTGATTGCAATGCTGTCTTTGTGTTAACTCACACAGCAAAAGGGATGAATATTTGCCAAACATTTCTATACCTTGCTGGTATATACTGCACAACTAGACTGGACCTTACTCTTACATGGAATGAGAAGAAAGTATCTTGTGAAGTTGTTACTCAGGTCCCATGCTCCCACAGAGACATATTGATATGTTTGAATAGATATTAAAAAAATACAAAAGTATGTCACCAGTAGAACTTTTCATCATGATGCCTGACGGGTGAAAAGAAAAGAACTGTTTGATACCATCCATTACAAGGAGAAAGAAAAACTGGATTGGACATATTCTGGGAGGAGAAGGACAGCTGACTTGAGTAATAGAAGAAGGGGAGGAAAGAGACCTAGAAGCAAAAAAAGAGAATGGGAACACTGGAGAAGATAAAGAATGGAAGCTATGTAGAACTGAAGAGAAGGCCAGAAGACAGGACTGCATGAAAAAGGTGGATGCCACAGACCTACCCATGGAGAGAGAACTAAGGAAGAAGTCACAAATGGGATTTGAACCCATGACCTATGTTTTCACACCAGTTTGGAAATTTTGGTGACACATTTTCCTATTTCTCAAGTATCTACTCAAGCTTATCATTTAAGAATGTTTCTTCTCAAAAACACTTTGTAACTTTCAATGTGCTGTGGACAGAATGATTGACTGGATGAAAGTTCTTGCATTATAAAATCACATGGTTCAGGGAGACTGGTCCCCTAAATTGTGAAAAGTTGGATGTCCATGGCCTCCAGTAGGGTCTTCAGAGCCAATATGGCAACTAAAGCAATTTGTATAGCTCTCAGTGCTGATATGTATGTCACAGGTTTAAATTGTGTTATGACATACTTTTTAAGTTCTAGTTTAACTTATATCACTTCAAATATTCACTTCTCAAAAGTACATTTTGATATGTGCTTATTGGCCTTTCATTAATGTAAAACTTTATTCTAGTTAAATGGAAACCTAAGTCTGCTGCAAAAAGAGATAGAATTAAGAAGTAAGGTTGATGAATTGAAGAAGGTATGTACTTATAGTATTTACATTATTGTCATTATAATTATCTTCTATTTTGTCACAATTGTGATATCTAAAATTGTAAATATTCAGCAAAATGCATATCTACTCTACATTATTTGCAAATGATGATACCTGGTTTGCATGTCATGTGCATTTGCCAGGCAAATGGATGATGTTGTAGACCAATTTTTTGAAATTGGGAAGGGGGCATTTTATCTTTTTCTGAGTTAAAGTGGTAACCAACAAATTTCCATATACAAAATAGCCTCCACACCATCTGAAAATGTCATAAGGTGGCAGAATCAATTTTGCTCTTCATTTCATAAAAGTATAGTGTCTTTGATAGAACAAATCCTAAACTTTGTTCAAATGACTGTCTTTATCAACAAGAAGTATGTAGTAAGGGAAAATTTTGTGAAGCTGGCAATTTGTCCTGAAATTATGTTTTCCTCCTTTTTTTTTAATTTTGAAGTTGTTTTTCTGAGATTAATGGGTTTGGCTATTCTCAAGGAAGTTTTTTGAACTAGATCACAACTGCTTTTGAAAGCAAGTGAAGAAGTCACTTGACCATAAGTACTCTGAATCTCTTGTTGTTTTAATAGTACATAAGAAGAGTATGTGTTATATTTATAATATGACATTGAAATGTAATTGAATGTAAATGTAATTATTATTCCATGCCATTGTGGCTTAGTAGATACATTCCTTGCCTTGAGTTCAAGAGGGTCAGGGTTCAATTCGACAGACAATATCAAGAAGGGCATCTGGTCTTAAAGTGCTCAATGCTCCAGTAACTAATCCCCTGCACATGGGCCATAGTCAAACATAGGGAAATAAAGACTTTGAATGGAGGAGGAAAGAGTCATTTCTTACCTTTTTAGTTTGTTAGACATCATTGACTTTATTACCTTGATGAATAATTGGAAATTTTGCCTTTAATGATGTGAGGTCACTGCATTTGTTTATATATTTCTTTGGTTTTGTTAAAATTGAAGTCATTTTTTATCTTGGAAAGGAAAAACATGAAAGACTAAAGACTCTAAGGAAACTACGAACAGAGGAACAGCAATACTGTGAACGCATGAAGCTGCCTCAACATGAACTCAACTTTGTTGGTTGTCCAACAGAAGGCCAGATTAAGGAACTGCAACAGAATATCAAATTTCTAACAAGCGAGTTTGTAAGTCAAATTTTGAAGTGAAATTCCTAATATGAACCTTGAGAAAGGTTATTGCTAGGTGCTTTTGCATTACAATATTAAAGTTCCTGGCAGTTCCCATAATTAGATTAGACTGCGTTTGCACAAGAGCGAATCCAAATGGATTCGTACCCAAACTAGTACGGATTGGCCTGGCGTTTACACAAGACCTAGTGGATCCAATCCCATTGGGATCTGCTGTCCGTACTCCGGCTTTTATCGAAATTGAGTTTGCAAAATTTCCAGTATGAAGTATATTCCATACGATAACATGATTGAAATGATACTTGTGACAACCGACCCTTGTTTATCTGAATTCATCTAGATCTTGATGAAAAGAATGAACTAAACAAGAGTGAGATTAATGGTGAAGCTTAGTGTTTACAAGTTGGGCAGGTCTACTCTTACCGTAAAAATTTAAAGAAATATGTCCGGCGTGTGTTCTTTGCAGTAGATCGAGATGGATCTAAACGCATGTTGATTTCGAATCCGTACCCGTGTAAAGGCCTGCGAAAACGAGTGCGGATCCAAACAACATGAAAGGCATTGCAATACATACCATACTTTGGTGTGATTTGGGATAGAACTTTTATTTTTATATAGACTAATAGAACTGCATACAAAAGTGACTTAAAATTGATGACTTCAGCCTCAATTTAAGTGTCTTATTTTGGTTAGTATTATATTTCTCAAACTCTTTCCAAAAACAATAATATTTTGCCTTTGACATGCGCTGAACAATATAAAGGTGTAGCAAATAATGTCGCAGATGTGTTGTAAACGAGGTAGAGAATACTTCCGTTGATAACTTCGTCATTAGCATAGCAATTGTTGATGTAGCATCTCAAGTATATGTGCATATTCGGAATACTGATTGGCTTTACTACTTTGCTTACATTGATTATAAAATAGAGCAAATTGAATTTGATGGATGGCCTCTTGATATAGACAATTTTCATTGTCAGATTAACTTAAGTTCCATGTCTCCACCTCTTTACAAGTGTCCGGGTGAGAAACGATGACCTTGACACACGCTACCCCTCGCCCGTTACAGTTTTGTGTCCATTCAATTCAACAATAAAACTGCACGGAGTAGCAAAACCGTTTTTGTAATGAAAGCTTTTCTTTTTTACAAAAGGGCATTTCTTTTTTACACGTATAGTCCGTTATTAAAGGATAGAATATTTATATAATAT
>JAAAKL020000683.1:22013-38098 GCA_010016065.2 Carybdea cf. marsupialis auct. non (Linnaeus, 1758)
GTGGAAATACAAATTCTTTTTGCCTGCACAGCCACGGTTTTCTTTCTTTGATGTGAACGGATTCCTAAACGGCCAAGTGAAAAGCAGACCTAGCTTTACCTATTATATGGAAGCCGTCATCCGTGTACATTTTCGCACAGTATGGGTTTTCAAGCAAATACTTTCCTATGGCAGAGTCACATTGCTTAGTAATGTTTTGGAAGCCTGATGCGGTTGTTTACTTGTAGGAGCTGAGGCTTGGAAAATACAGGAAAGAGGATGCTGCTTAATTCTGGCAACTAACCTCAAAGTCGTAGAGCGACATGGCCAGAAGGAAATGAGTAGACAGCAATGCCGCACACAGTCCTTGTTGTTAGTTAAGAACGCATTCTTTCCGGCATAAACTATGCGAGGGGTCAGAGGGCTGAAACACTTGTCCACTGTCTTTTTGATCAGGCGTACGAATTGAAGGCATGTTAGTTTCAAATGCACAGGGCATTTCTTTTTTACACGTATAGTCCGTTATTAAAGGATAGAATATTTATATAATATGTATATAATATCTTTCCGTAGCCTGCTGCTTGATATGTGAATAAGTGTACGTTTGTCATTGTTTTATTGAAGAGCTGTATCTTTCTCTTCGAAATCATTATTGCAACATAATTGATTTCGTGTTGTTAACTTTACTGACACTGTGTAGTAACAGTAGTCATTTCTATACCTTTAAGGCTAAAAGGTTTGAACTGTTCAAGAAAGTGCAGAGGAGTATACTGAGGTACTGGCAAGACCTGGAAGCGGAACCCGATGGTGATCTTGAAGCACAACTGATCACAGACACAGCAGACTCAGAATTCATTTTGTCGACTAACAACTTGAATTACCTGGAGGATGCCGAATTAAAGGTGTGTTCTGTACCTTTTTAATGCCACGACACTAAAACACTGCTTTTTAAGTTTGTAGTTTTAATTTTTAATTCGTATTAACGTGGTACCACCTGAATTACGTCATCACCAGGATGAAACGTTTACATTAGTGTCATTGAAAACGGAACTAACTCCACAAATTCCTTGTCTACACTTCTTTATTTTCTTTAACTGGCACGGTTTCCAGTTTCTTTTTCGATCAACAGTATAGCAATGTCTTTCGTTTCAGCTTGAGACAAGGCACAAGCAGTTACTTGGTGAAATTGACAACCTCAAGGAGAAAGCAAAGGCTCTTTGGAATCGCCTTGAGGTGCCCAAGGAAGAAAGAGATGCATTCTTGAAAGTGAATGTGGAATATACCCCTAAAGTAGCATTAACGGTGAGTAGGATCTATTTCTACTCCATTAATTGAATTCCTTATTGATTACGGCGTTAACAGACTGAATTTCATCCTTTTCAGCTCTTCTTGAATGCTAATAAATTTCGCTTCTGACTGGTACAGTGTTTGTACTATCTGATTACCCCGGAGATTTATGTGTTCAGGAAAACGCGACGCAGCTTTAAGAGACTTGCTTACAAGAAGCAGAGGAATTTGCAAGCAAATATTTATGGAAAACGACTCGACCTAATAACGCAGTGAATACCATATTATCGTAAAAGATCCAAATATCTGCTATTGCTGAATTCAATTTGGAGACAGGAAACAAAGTAAAGAAGATTAAAATCAACAGGTGATGGGGTCATTCTAATGCATGGACATCAGACTCACTTGAAGTGAAAATGGGGCCATGCCAACTCTTAAGGAAATGGAAATATGCTTGACTAAAAGTATTGGGAGAGTCTTTTTTACGAGTGCGGTTATTCTAAAAATAACTCGTCAACTAAGAATTCGTCAAAGCTCAGACCATTTGAAAATCGAGAGTTATGGAAATTAAATAAGAGGGGGCTCAGTGCATTACAACGTACTTTTTTTGCTGAACGAATGGTTTTGAAAAGAAGAACGATGAACTTGGGGATTGTTAAAGAATTGGTGTCCTCAGTAAGAAACTCTGAAAACATTATGTTAATGCCTAGGCTAGATAGACAGTCCCTCATTGGTTTATTTGCTCAATAAATTTCTAAATATGTATTACCACACCACCTTTTTAATGCTCTTTAAAAAAGTATCTTTTCGTTGAAATGCATTTTATTCTCCTTGAGTGTTGTAAGAATTACATGTAGCAAGTCTATGTAAATGTTAAATGACTTTCTTGTTGCCACATCTATTCCATTTAGATGTAAATCATTATGCAAGGTGTAGTTTTACGACCACACAATATCGCAAGCTTTTGTTCTGTCTGATAAGCGCATGTTGTAGGGTTCGTTTGCGGATTTATTCGCTCTGATGTATCCAGAGCTTTACAATTGTCTACATCACGTACTTGGGTACCCAAGAATCTTGTCGGGGTAAATTGGTTAATACATGCAACCATTGACCCAATTACGAGATTTGCGTTGCGATTGGCGGCTTCAATACAAAAATGGGATAATCTACCCGTATTGTAGGGAACTCAATGGTGCGCCTGTGGTAGTACAAATCTTATTTTAATTTTTATTGCAGCTGAAGGCCGAGGTTGCAAGGCTTGAAGAACTGAAGAAACAACATATGGAAAAGTTTATAGAATCTTTGCGAAAAGAACTTTCAGCTCTATGGGACAAATGTTACTATGATGAATCACAGAGAAGGGAGTTCCCGCAAGCTTTCGATGGTAGGTACTATTGTACATAACTTCTACCCTTATTTAAAATTTTTGACACAACTAATATGCGTTACATCGGGAAGAAAAATCCCGGAAGTAACAGAATAGATTTAAGCCAATACGTTTTGCGTAGAAAGCGGAATTGCCTGGCCTGAGGGTGCTGCCTAGTCGCCAAATAGGACTAAAATAGCATTGAAATAGTACGTGCGTTACGCGTTGTTCTTAAACGTGAATGGGATAAGATGTGTTGTATGATACCTCAGTAGGATATTTACGTATTCACATCAGTCCATTTCATTCACATGAAACTCTTTCGCGAATTTATGATGTCCATACCATTGAGTTTTTGGTGCTTCTGATCTTTTTCGAAAGGACCTTGCAGTGCTTATTAAAGCTCCCTTTTTAATAGAAAAGGGTGGCTACTTTTTCTCTTCAAATATCGGAATTATTAGGGGCAAGCAAGATAGATTGTTAGCTACAGCTGCGGAACAATCAAGTAGATGAGCACAACATTTTCTATATGTCTTAAACAGGCCAATGCAAGAAACTTTGATTGGTTTAGATGAGAAGGAACCCAGGAATGTGGATATTGAAGTGGAGTCCATCTTAAGGGCATAAATAAAGGAATCTCTGAATTGAAGAACAACAGAGGTAATGGAGTAGACGGCATTGCAGACGAACTTTTGAAGGTGGGTATAGAGGGCATTAATGGAGCCTGGCAAGTTGTATTCGTCAAGATGAGATAGTCACTGACGACTGGGCCAAGCTAACCCCTAAAAGGAAACCTACGACATTGCAACAATTGAAGCAGCATCACCCTATGGGTAATATCCAAGGTTTTATTAAGGTGTTTGTTTTTAAATGAATTGAGAGACAGTCTGAGGACTTGAGATAGGAACAAGCTGCCTGCCGAGGTGAAAGGCCATGCAAGGACCAGATAGTTTTACTGAAGACCATTCTTGTGGGATATTTCAGGCTCAACTAGTGATCATTTTTGTGGACTTTTAGAAGACTTTATGTTGAAACCAATATGAACTAATAGAAGTGTAGTCCCAAAGTCAAAGATGAAACTTTTCAATTCCATAGTAAAGTCAATTTTGCTGTACTGAGTGGGATGTTGGTTAGCAACAACCGAATGGAGAAGACGTTGCAGGCACTCCAACAAAGATCATTACAAAGAATCTTGAAGATTTTTGGCCCAGTTTAGTTTTATATGAAGAGGTTTTAAGAAGGTGCAAGAAGGATAACATAGCTGTACAAGCGGAAGAGAGACGACTAAGATGGTGGAGTTATGAGGCGAGACGAGGAAGAGTCTTGGATAAGTGAAGCATCAATGATAGGTGTCCTAAGGAAGACGAAAAAAGAGGACGACGACAGCAAACGATTACACGAACCTTTCAAGATTACCTAAGGAATGTGTGGGTAGTGGAACCTCGTGTAGAACGACTGGCTCAAGATCAACGACAGTGGGTTTTTGCGTCGTGGTCTCACGTTCTGTCTCGAACCAGCGAGGCCTAGAATTTTTATTCTAATTGACATCTATAGGTACTTGGATGTAAAAGTACGAAAGTCTTAACCCACAAAAACACCAGAATCACTGCGTTATTAAATTTCTAGTTTACCTCATTCAAGCCCGTTTATACGGTGTCATGAATTGGCTGTCATTCTTCCTTGTAGCCGTTTACACTGAAGAATCACTGGAGGCCCATGAACACCATGTACAAGTGATGAGGAACTATTATGAAGAAAATAAGGAGCTCTTCAATATGGTGCAGAAAAGGGAAGGGATATGGGCTAAGAAATTAGAATTTGAGGTAACTTCCTTTCAGTAGTTATTAGCTATTCTTCAACATGCATGCTTTAAATTTAGGTTTTACTTCTTGTTACATAAGGATTATCTGCCAGTGCATTTAAGTTGTCTCTTTTCTTATATCCATGTGATGGTTTTCAAATGCATATTACTCTACTCTCATGGAAGGTCCAGTTTAATCCTATCCAAACTGGATTATTTGGAGATTCACAGGATTGGGGGAGGTGACTGATAAAACCTATTCCAATTTTAGTATTTATAGGAAGATTTGTTACTTAGATATGAAAGTTGGCAGTTAAAGTAATCCAGCTTTCACCATAAGAAACATAATTTGGTATCGGAGGTGATGACGTCATGTAACGACAGGAAGTTCGACAAGGTTGGAAAAGCCAGTTTTTTAAAAGGGGTTTACTTGAAAAATGTAAGATCAGCCTAATTTTCTGGATTTGCAAGATTATTAACATAAAATTGAGAGCAAGCAGCTACTACATGTCGTTTGCTTGATTTGAGGAAAAGTGAGGACGTTTCAAAAAGATTGGTCGAGTCGTTCATGAGGTATGAGGGAAAATATAATGCGTAAGGACTACGGGCCGACGTGCCAGTCTGGATAGGGCCATATTCCACTGGCCATAACACTTAATGTATTAATCAAGGTTGGTCCTGTCATTTTCACCTGGGAAACGTTAGAGGTTAGAGGTCTCTCACGTGCCTTTTAACAACGAGGACGTCGGGTCTGTACTATTAGAAGGCGGAGAAGAAGGGAAATTGACAAATATCTCCATATTTGAGATTTCATTGTCTGGGTATGAAGTGATTGTATATTATCGGTTGACGTCAAAATAGACTTGTTTAGTACTACTATTTAAAAGCCACACTTGCATTTATTCTGTTATTATAACAAAAGCTGTTCGTGTTCACAGAGTCGCCCTACAGATTTTAAACGTTTGAACAATCGTGGAGGGGCCTTACTCAAGGAAGAAAAAATGAGAAGAGCTATCGAGAAAGAATTGCCTAAGGTATGTTTAATGATGACATTAATGATGTGATTCCAGTTTGAACGTCAAGGTTAACAATGCTTCCGGAAATGAGGCTTACGAAGTTTAATTTGCTATAATCAGTAAAGATAAGTTTGGGTTTACTGAATATTATTTTCACGACTGATTGCACACATCAGTGTCTTGTTTCCCCATTTTGTGCTATTAACTTGTGCTTAATGTTTTTTGCGGAAAATACAGGAATGTTAATATTAGGTGAAAATATTAATTAAGTCTTATGCTTAGTGTAATTATAATGGGAGCTCACTTTGCTTAAGCAATCCTCATACTATGGTATATAGATACATAGATAGATATTTCTAAGCATTATGAAATGTCGTGTATTTTGTATTTTCCGTCACTCGTTCCTGATATCTCTATTTGAAAGGACAGAATTCAAGAAGGAATTGATCACTTCGTCCGATATATCATGTTACCTATACCCTGAATCGTGTAGAGCTAGTGTATTAACGTTTTAGATGAAATTTCTCTACGTGTACTAGTTCATTCATAAGTTTAGGTTAAGACAAGAGTGGACGACATCACCGTTTCGAGGGGGTGTTTACGCACTTTCCTTATCACATCTCTTGTTCTAAATGTAGCTGGAGAGCGATTTAGTGAAGAAGATCGAAAAATGGGAACAAGAACACGAGACGTATTTCCTGTTTCAAGGTAATCGATATGTTACATATTTGACCACTCAAAAGGAAGACTACGATAATGAAAAGATTCAAAAGAAGCATTTGAAGGTAACTGTCGGAAATTTATCTTGCATTATCCCCTTTTAATTTTGCACGCAGATGTTAATCCAACTCTAGATGGGGGGTGGGGATAAATTAACCTCCCAAGCATACGTGTTGAAAAGAACTCTAAATTACTATTAAAAATTGGGTTTAGTGCCTTTTGATATGTATCTTCGTTAAATGTTGAGTTAATGGACAAAATCTGGGTGTCAAACTGCTTGTATATAACGGGGGGGGGGGGGGGGGGGGGGAGAGGCGGGGGGGGCAGGAGCGAGTGGTGGGTGTGCGGCGGGGTGGGGGGGGGGGGGGGGGGGGGGGGGGGGGGGGGGAGGTAGAAAAAGTACAATACGACGTAAAACACATCTTGGCACTTATTGGAAAACCCAACAGTTTATAGTATAATTCTGTGGCGACTTACTACTAATCCACAGATAAACATTTTGCTTATGGATATCAAATTGTTTTAGATAGTAAGATGACTACCCATGTAGAAACATGTTAGGGATACAGATTTCACCTTAACCATTTTGGCAATATTTCTTCGGGGTGGGGTGCGCTGACACCAAAATTATGTTACTAAGGGGTTTTTTCCCGTTGTGAAACCTCATTAGTTTATCAACTTTCATGTTTTTGGCTGTTGTTCTATTGATTATAGACACAGAGAGGACGAGTTTACCAGCCTATGGCGTTCTAAAGCACTGAATAAAGAGTCAATAAATAAACCAGGGGACCTCTTTTTAAGTTTGAACAAGTACGAAATTTAATGTCTTTCTTGTTGTATGCCGAACATTTCTCTCACAGAAAAGGCTGCCTGTCTTTACATTTTAAGCATAAATATCATAGTATCATGACTAAGGAGTTCTGCTTTTCGCATTGCGAGAATATCTACTTTGCTTCATTTATCCGGCAATGTATTTTTGTTTTACACTATCCAGCAAAAAGAAAAGGAAAACGTATTGAAGGAGGAGATGGTATTTGGAAGCAAACCAAAGACGCCCCAAAAGAGGTATGCTTGTTTTTTGTAAATGAAAATTTATCTTAAGATCCTGGGAACTTCATCTGCCCGTCTGTGAGAAAAACCAGCCCAAGTGCAAAAATACTACATACATAAAATTAACCACTTTTTCTCTCATAATTCTTAGAGCTCATCCAGGAACGCCCGGGAAAGTCAGCGTAAAGATGCGAAAGGTAAATTTTCTATTTTTCTCCTTTTGTAATTTGAAAATACGAGAATATAAGGCGCAGCTTTCATTTTGACAAAGCCTTCCGAAACAGTTAAAAGCACAATGTTAATGACTAGATACTGTACAATAGCACACTAGACAAGTAAATTTAGTCAGTACAGATTTTTCGTGTGACTGGAATACTACAAAAAAGCTATATATTGTATTCTCTTTAGTAACTACTGCATATTACCTTTTTACTCACATCAGGTCGATATGACACATTACACTTCTCTAACGCCAAGTAAGTTTGTTCACTCGAGCATATGCCCGTCTCCAAGGGCAGGAACAACAAGTGGCAACAAGATAGCCAAAAAACCACCAAAGGCATTGGGAGCAAGATTGAACAAAACAGCGATGCGAAGACGTTCTAAAAGGGCCAAGGTATAAAAGTTTTACTGCAATGTTGTCGTTTCATTGTCGCTAGTAGTAGTCACTGTATTTTATTTTAGTTCTTTAAATCAAAAAATTCTATTCAGATTTTTTATTGCATTAGAGAGTTGTGAGGTGCACGGGCATGGAATGTAATGGAAACACCTACTAAATATCGGTATGCTGCTGTGCGAACTTTTGTTGCGAAGGCTCGCTGGTCATTTAAGTCGGACAAAGTACAGAAGAAAGGTTCCGACACATCGAAAACGATGAAAAGTGACCCAACAAATTTCAGAGTAGCCATGACAAGGTTTTTTTTGCGGACCAAAATGTGAAATGGATGCAAGGATGACAGATCCTTCAAGTTAGATACGGTCTACAGGTGCACAGAACGTACAAGTGCATCGTGAAATGAAGGCCAAGAATTGTGTACAGAGAAGAGATACAGGACACGTGCGCAATATGACGTTGCAAGGAAACTTCACGAAAGGTCGGCCCTTATCATCAAACTGACTGATATGAAAGACGTCGGTCTGGAGGTTCTTTCTGAGGTAACTGTTGCAAAAAATGACTTTAATTCATGTAAGCAGAAGCAGTACTACTTAATTAATGACGCAGTTCCGCAACGATGGATTGAGAAGAAAGGAATTCGACTGAAGGTGGCAGCGGACAGTGAAGCAAAGGCAAAGAAACCGAAGAAGTTCGATCTTGACCAGCCAGGACAGCATCCAGCTGAGGATACATATCCTGACTTACATGAAACTATAATAGCTCTGCATCTTCTTGAGCAGGATCACATAGACGCGATCCAGTTTCTATACCAAACGATAAGAAAGTTCAGATACCTTTTCTTAGTTGTGCATCAGAGAGCCTCTAGATAAATCGTTAGAATTCCCAGCATGCAACGTGATCGATATCACCCAAGAGTGCAGAAGAATCTAGATCGACGAGTGTGCCCGGAATGTGGCATTTACGGGCCAAATATTGCAGAATTAAAGGGCTATGAGCGAGTAACTGCATGTGCCTATGATAGCAACGATGGCGAGTTTGGTAGAGGATCGGAGACAAACGTTATAGAGGAAGAAGCACGGGCTAATGAAGATACAGCTCCAATCGTCAGCATCTTGGAATTTGAAGTCCATTGAATTGGGTGGAAGTAACGACGATGGGGATTAATTGACAAACCATGTCACTACAACAACCATATAAAATTGAAAACAAGGACACTTTCTTGCTAGGACCGATTGGCGGCAAACGTATATTACAACTCTTGACATGTTACTTGACTTCACGTGTTGTTTTCCATTGTAGATTACCGCCTTTAATTGCGTGTACTTAACTGTTTCCAATAAATTTGTTTGCAAGAATACCAAAAGGGCTGGGTCCTGGTAGCCTAAGTTACGACCTTTCGCCAAACACTTATGTTGATTTATGTAAGCCAATACTAATTGTGTCATGGCAAAAAAAGCCTCTTTTCATGATCCTATTATTTTGTCTCTAGCGAAGGTCAAGTCGTGTGGCCCTTAAAAACCTGATGTCTACGAGTGCACTCAACAAGACACATACTAAAGAACCTTTAAATGCAGATGCTGGCTGTACACCCAAGGTTCAAAAGAGCACTTCTCACTCTTCAAAAGAGGATTCGCTAGTGTCATATCACGAGTTTGCGGTGAGTAACATAAAGTCGTGATATCTTCATTCAAGGTGATTGAATCACCCGAGAAGTTTTATCTCTTGAAGCAAGTATGGGTGCATCAGTTCAAGGCTATCTTAGATGATCAGGGTGCAATACATCATCAGATTTTTGCCTAGCATTGCATTTGTAAGGACCATGTGGCTGGGGAACGAATATGCTATTTCTCTAGTTTTAGATGTTTGCCTAGCATTGCATTTATAAGGACCATGTGGCTGGGGAACGAATATGCTATTACCCGAGTTTTAGATGTTTGCCTAGCATTGCATTTGTAAAGACCATGTGACCGGGGAATGAATATGCTAATTCTCGAGTTTTAGATTTTTCTTTATAATTTCAAGGTATTTGAAGTTTTACGTAGTATTATGGAAGCCAATTCATAAAAGAAGCCTGCAAAAAGATGGATATTTAGACCCCTCTACCCCTATCATCCGCTATTTTCGGAGTTAAGCTAACCCCTCCTACAGACAAACACCATGTTTTCCAAGAAGCTACTACTATTATCATTTGATCTGAAATTCGTGAAGGCGCTGGAATGGACAGGTTTTTGTATCTAGTGTCATAGGTGTGTGAAAGGGCTAGGAAACCTACACTCTGATCGACACTTTTGCTTTGACGTCTGGTGCATTCACCAAAAGACAATCAATTCTCAATGTCTAATATAAAATCGCTCGATGGCCCCTCAAGCTTTATCCGAGTTGTAACGTAAGTAGGGAATTTACAAAAAACGCATCCCACTTCCGCTGCGAACGTGCTTGATGAGATTTCTTTCAAGGGAGATTGGACTTTGCTGCTGTGAATCCAACCCCTGATATAGCTCGCTGTTGACGTAATATAAAATTGATTGTGATTCGAGATAAGAATCTTAGTTATTGGAGAGTTAACTCCATGCTTTTTTGTACTGCATATCCTATAGGCGCATCCTCTAGCTTTTCCTGGCCATTTTACCACGGAGCTTTTAACTCTAATCTGCTGTCCTACGTTTTGTCTATTGAGCTGTATGTGTGAAAGTAACTGCGCATTTTAAGTGCCACAAATATGATATTGGATTTGCATTCATTTATCACCAGGGTGGAATCGTTAGTCCTCATTGTCGAAGTAGTTTTCTGAGCCTTGAGACGACGAAGGAGGAAACTGTTTGAGAAGAGCTTTATTGCAATATCACAGTCTCTTACTTTAATAAGTAATTTTAAAATGACCAAAGAGGACACTGATATGGAGACATACAAATTCGCAAGAGGAAGTGTACCTTGTTAACATATCTGAAGTTATGATGGGAAGAACTCGTTTGTTGAGAAGATGGCATACATGTATCCAGAAACAAAATCAGTTTTTGAATTTTATATATATATATATATATATTGGTATTTTAATGTAAGTAGTGTTTCGTTGAATTAGCACCGCTTTTATTAGTACATCAGGTTAAAATATTTCAAACTCTTACCAGAAGTGACCAAATCAGATTTTGACAGAAAATACCATCAACATGCTACACAGACAACAAGAATGCGAATCAAGGAGTTTAAGGAGCGTTAAGGTCAACTTATTTTATGTAAGTAGCAGAAAAACATCGTTATTTCAACTCTGTGATTGAGCGACCTCTTACCCCTCGATAGCATAATTCGTACATGGGACACACCATTTAGTTAGGTTCGTAGTACACGATTGTACAAAGCTTTTATAGACGGCTGTAGAGGTGTAATGTTTTACCTTTCAGTAATATTAGAGGTATCAATACTCTATACAGGCCTGTGTCTAGATCTCACGCATGCTCTCATTCCGTATCGAACTTGTGCCAGTCGGAAATTAAGACATGCCGTAAGACGACGTTAGTTGTCAAAATATTTATTTTCAGGCTCCACAAGCCTCTGTAAAGTAATCAAGATAGATAACGTTTTGAAAGTGATGGAAATCTAATACCTAATATAAAATCTAATATTTCGGACTGGCATCATCTTTTACAGCAGTTTCTGAGAAACCTCTTGCCACCAAGATATGAAAGATGCGTGTCATCTTCCAGCATTGAAAATGACGTACTAATGCCTATGATAACGTTTGTGTCAACCTTATTAATGCCCTCTGTACTAGGGGAACTATGGGTAAAGGGCTTATCATCGTGCTTCACAAGGGTTCAATATGTTTTAAATGTATCAAGATGACTGTAATTGACTATAGATTATGTAATGGTACAGATAAGAAATTCCAAGCGTCATCATTGAAAATTTTTACGGAAAAATTTAATGTGTTTTGGAGAGACCCTACTTTGGTGTCTTTGTATACATACCAGGTATGTGTTACACAGCCAAGTGTACCTTTAGTGTTCAAATACCCAAATAGAATAGAGAAAGCCCATCTTCCTTGTCTGCTGTGGTTCTTAATAGTTCCGATGGCATCTTTCTAGAATCAATCTATCGTTGATGTTATTTGTCGTGCTATTTATTCCTGATAAGTTGTATTTTGTGTTGATAAAAAGAAATGAAGATAAACACCATACTTTGTATGGAAAGTAAGAACAAAACTCCCTCCCCCCAACTGATACTTTTCATGGCGTGAATTATTCTGTGGAAGACTTGTACTACTCAGACGAGGGTTCTTTTAGATTTCTTGTGATGACCATTCTCGAGTTAATGTTGCCGCTTCTAAAGTACGAGCGTATTCCTACACAAGACTAACGCAAGCATTACCTCCGTTTCCACGCAAACTGGGGACATATGTCGATCAAGGCAATATAGATGTTTGAAAGTGGTTTTTGTGCTGTTGAAATCAGTGCCTTCCCTATGATTGAAACTCTAACTCCAACGTGTTTTTGACATTATTTATTATATTTTCCAAGAATAATTCTCGTCCTCTGTTGATTAGGTTCGTACGAGCAGCTTTGGTATAAGTGAATGGTAGAACTGGATTGCTTAGTCCTGTGTTATCTGTGAAAGCCATGAAACGTACTCGTTTAGTATTATTAAAAACTGGTGGACCCAGGTTTAACTGACTTTGGGGTGCTTTTCGGTGACTAAGGAGGGTTAAGCTTAGATGCCTGTGGCGATATGGTAGCCATGCGACCATAAAACTCGGCGCATTTCGGCCCTTTGCGTTTCCTTTTACTTTATTTACAATCTGCGGGGATTTGATCAAATGAATAAAATAAACACCAAATAAATTTGATCACTAATGGTACACTTAAATATTGAACAATGCTACCACAATGTACCCGTAAACGACTACTATCAGGCTGCAATGATTTCTGTACGATACTTATCACTCATCAATCAGCCTCTAATTTTTCCAGATAGGACCCCGAGTTTGGCACTGAGTTGTAGAAGCACTTATGGCTTCTTTGTAATTTGAATTCTTATGTAGATATGTAAAGTGTCTTAATTCTTTTTTAATTGTAACTTTCAGCTAATTATAAAAATTCAACGAAAGATTCTAGTTTGTTTGTATGTCTAACGTATTCTTTTCAAGTGTCCCTTCATGATGCCCGTTAGAAATGTTTGTATTAATTTTCATTGATCCTCAGAATATTCAAAGCAGAAGAGCACTTAGCTATTTATTGTGGCTAGCTCGCTGCAGTATTTATTGGTGAACGAAAACCACCTGGTACCAACTGGGCCGTCGAGAGCCAGCAGGTTTCCGTGCGAAACGCTTAAGGCTGTTTTTCCTGGCCAACGTGCCATAGAATAAAATTTTTGCGGGCCCTGCCTCTCGACGGTCCTGAGTACCACCACGAATTATATACAGCACTAAGTAACAGAAAACTTTGACCAAGACTACTATTCCAAAAGAACTTGAAACAAAAGTGTGCATATGCCTAGTTTACAAATACTTTTTATAAATTATCGTTAGTACAGGATGATATGTCATACAAACACGACTTCTACATAGAAGTAAAACACAAACAAATCAAGAAACCACTGACTGCAAGAGTAACCATGAATGATTCGCATTTACAATATTTTTTTGCAAGCAATTCATTTTCCGACCAACGTCCCATGGCTCTGCTGCATAATTGTTACGTACTCTTGAGTTTCGAATAGACCCCACCCTTAGAAGTTCCTCCCCCTGCACCCTGGAAAACTGCATCAAACAGCTCCATTGCTAGAGTGGGTTAGCTGCTTTGCCCTACATCTTCCGTTCTAAGCGATATTGAGAAATTTTTACCCAGAATTGTTGCAAATTTCGATGGTAACCCAGCAGCGTCAGTATCTCTGTATACTGTATCTCGCTACAGTCCTACAAATGTATCAGAAGAAGTATCTGTCTGAGCTCTCATCTCTGGTGTGCTCGATACCGAAACAACGTTTTATTGATTGCTGGTGATCTTAATGCACGGTTAGGGCCAAGTCATGCAAATAGATATGTTCTTCATACAAAAAGCAACAGAAACAGATCAGGTCTTTGTTGCCTGAATAAGCAGTTTCAGAAAAGAGATGGTCTCATACATACCCTAATGGATCAAAAGCTTTTCATGACTACATAATAATATGTGGAAGTTCAGCATGTAACTGTGAATGCAACAACAAGTTTGAGGGTGTTTATTGTATCACATTGTAACTTCCAATCTTCAATTGAGCCTATGAGAAAAAATTAACAAGCAGGAAAAATTAAATTGTCCACGCTCTGACTGGAAACGATTATCTCAAGACGAGGTTCTACGAAACCAGTTCTGGATATCTTTCCGCAATCGTTTTGATGGATTAACTGACGAATCGTATGACACGAACATGGTTTATGTACGAAGCATTCATCTCTGCGCACCAACAGGCTGCAGCTTATATAATCCCTGTGAAACCTAAATGCAAACAAAGGGTCCGATGGGAAAATGATGTGGTGAAGTCCAAACGAGGGCCTTTGAAAAAGATTTTCAAACTAAAGAACAGAAACCTAACTAAGTACAATATACAAAGATATAACAATGCTAGAAAAGAATCGGAACAGGCCTACATACATGAGCAACAAATATACATTCAGAAACAAAGAGATGATATTCAACAGCAGATAATCAACAGAACTCCAAATCATGGCAAATCATCAATGAAATTGGTGGGAGAAAGCAGGCAACCAACTTTAAACTAAACAGGATACACAAATGGAAATAACATTTTGAAGACTTATTAGGCACCCCTCCGGACTCTAATGATGTTCGTATCCAGAGAATTATTGATTATGAGCTACCCATAAAGAATGCCTCTCTTATCAGGAGGTACGATGAGTGATTGCTACCCATTAAGGAGGGACCGTTTAGTATGGAAGAACTACAAAAGCACTAAAATCGATCAAAAATGGCTAAGTTAGTTTTGAAGCAATTTTGGTGCCTATTAGTAATTGAATATTTTCATCGTTCATTTGCAGTTTCTTCCGGAACCTCCTTCTTTTGGAGACTCGAGTAAGTTAATATACGAACCATCATTCCTTTAGTCTTAAGAATTGTAGAACGTTTTTACATCAGCCTACTGAAACTCTTTCAAATATTAATCAGCAAGCCCCATTCATTGCTATTATTCCCATTTCTAAGCCGACGAGGGTTACTCAATAGCCGTTTGAAAAGCGTCTGAAAATTCTTGTAATCACAATTCATGAAATCTAACATTTTGACAATGATGGTCCACATTCTGATAGAAGAAGTCGGTGCCATCGCTGTAAACAGACCTTTGTGGTGGTGCTCAAGCATTCCTATGAAAGAGATATGAATTCATCATCCTTAGTACACTAGAGTGGGCTCAGCATCGGAGGAAGAATTAGCCACCACTAATCTATCAGAACGCAACGAAAAGGGACCATCCCGCTTATGTTAGAAAGAGGGCTTGAGGAAGCTGGCCTTCTGAAATATATACCTAGGTACTTTCTTTCACTGTAGAATATGAACACTGCTTGTACTCGAATTTCATCGGAAGTAATAACTGGTTCATTCCTATCTGGAATCGACAGATTCTTGGATGAATGAAGCACATGCCAAGTAATAGCTTGTTGGTCCGATGGTAGGTTATGCAAATCCACTAATATTTCGTGCAAAAATTCCCCCGAATACTTTCAAAGAAGTATTTTGTAAAATTATATTATATTTTGTAAAATTATTACACATTTTTAAAAATTCTCTTAACGTCAATCTTGTTTATACAAACTATCTGAACTTGCATTTGGTTTCGGAAGATTCCGCAGATTCGATCCTTTGGTGCTCCACGAGAAAGGTGGCAAAATGTAAAAACTAGTTCTGCTAGGTTTCATTAGTTCCCGCTCCTTTATCTGAGAGAAAACCAGGGATAAACTCAGAATCAGGTTCCCAATAAAAAAAATTCGCTAGTTTTAGCTAATAATGGCCTAGTGAGAATCGAGATTGAGGTGGTAGAGGTCTTGGTACGCAAAACTTTCGCCATGCTGAGTGTAGTAATAGAAAAGGGGATTTAATATCTGTTTGTGAATGCTCCTTTAACTAGTTTTAAAATTTTTTGTAGCAGATCTCGAGATAAGGGGCATTCACAAAGGACGTTGAGTAATAGACATTGAGTTTAAAGAAAACTGGAGGGCTAACTTCGACCGTTTCCCTGTGACGAGAGTGAAGCCTCACTCATGCGCAG